>CM052284.1:2636184-2693081 GCA_028455765.1 Lasioglossum oenotherae | reverse complement strand
AAAAAACTAACAACATGAAAATATGCTCCACGCGATACCATCCATGCCCATGCTGAAAAATTTTTTGCTACGAGTAACAATAGCGAGAAAATCAAGATGTCAAAATCAGGTGAGATACTCTTTATAAAGATTTTAGATTAACCTGCAAGGTCTCCTAACCTAAACATTATCGAGGACGTTTGGGGAAGACTGTCAAGAATATTATACGAATCAGGAAAGCAGTACAGTACAGTATCCTAATTGAAATCAGCAATTTTAGAAGCTCGGGAAAGCATACATCAAAATGATATAAAAAATCTATATAGAAGTTTAGTAAGAAGAATGATTGAAGTGGTACAACGTAAAGGGCAGTGCGCTCATTACTAAAACTGCCAAAAATTGTGTAATTTTTTTGATTTCTAATACTTTTCTTATTTTATATTCAAAGTTCCTCCACACTAGACGTCAATTTTTGTAGAAACAATAAATGTTTGAACGACTTATTTAATCTTTAGTATATTGTATCAAAAGTTAGTACCTTATTTTGTTGTATATTTGTTCAATATATTCGATATTGTTGAATGTTCATTGCTAAAAACCTTGAGGTGCCATATCATTTTGAGCACCAGTGTACATTTCGTTTATTTGTTACGAGTAGGCAAGACGTTGAATGGAACAAAATGCTACTTCACATTCGGCTGGCGTTTACCGATTTTTCCGTTTTTGGCCGGAACAGTGGCCAGAAACGGTCCTTAATTTGCCAGTAATGAGCATCAGCGGGCAATTCGGGTCACTGAAATTTCCCTCGACCCAAAACGCGAAATTTCCCCCGGTTTTTCGCCGCAGCCCGGCGTTTTTTCCCGGCACTGAAAAAAGAAGAGAAAGACAAGCTGGTAAAACGATGTGAAAAAGACTACCGAAAACGACGGCTCTCCATGATTCACGGTGCTTCTGTTTCTACAAAGAGCTTGCGCGTATAAAACCGGGGGGGAGGGGGGGGTAGGCCGGCGCTTTTAATTAGCACGGGACTAAGAATCGACAATTAGGCGCGGGCGCGCGCGCGCGCACGCGTTCGTTCGCTTCGGTTCGAAATTATTTCCAGCTGTGTTTGGAACTTTTAATGGCGTTGGTTAATTGTTGACGCATTAGGCGCTGTTTCAACTTTGTGATCGCTCCGAAGAAGTTGAAATAGTTCCGCTGTGTTCCGAACAAAGTGTGTTAGCCGAAACCCTAAATTTCAGCTGTGAAAAACGGCGCTATCGCCGTAGTAATTTAGATGTTCTTCGTTCTTCGTAGGTCGGCCGATAATTCTAAACGGCTAAATAACGTTTTATTGAGATCATATGTTTTTCTTGGATATTCTTGTAGAGCGAGAAAAGACGAGTCCAACGAGTACCATGACGATACCATTACGATAATTCAATCTCGAGATATTTGCATCGAGAAAATATCATCTTTTATGTCTTCATATACGAATCTCTCGAGATCGAATGATCAGAATGATATCGTCATGGTACTCGTTGGACTCGTCTTTTCTCGCTCTACGAGAATATCCAAGGAAACACACAGGGTACCGTATAAAAAACCTGAACGAATGAAAACTCTCGGCGGCCAGGACGAGATTCGAGCAATTGTTACGAAGTTTCGTTATTCTTCTGGTGGTTGTGCCAGTGTTTTCGCACGGCTACTTATCAATCCCGCTGAGGAGGAGTCCACTCTAACTTTTTAACGAGGATTTGAAGAAGGACGAGTTCTTGCAGGGGCGGGGAAGGCTGTTGACCGATTTATGAATTTTCATTCTGGCTTGTCGTTCCCGCGGTCGATCACGCCGGCCACACAAGAGAATCGCCGAGCGGAATGGGAAAGTTCTAACGAATGGGGCTTGTTGCACCGTCACATCGAAGGGACACACTGTTCTCTCGCGCTTTATTCACCGGGTTCGCAGCTCTTCTTCGTTTTTCTTTTTTATTTTGTTTTTTTCATTTTTCTATCAACCAGGTTGCCGGGACCTGAGGCTTTCGTTCGGTCGATTCTATTTCGCGCTGTCGCGGTCGCAACCGGGTTTGAAACATTATTTCGCGCCCTGTCAGAGTCACGCTACCCGCTTCCAATTGCGTCCTCCTTCGCTGCGGACATTTTTCGGGCTACTTCGTTATCATCAACGTCAACGAGAGTCCGTATCCACCAGGAACCGGCTCTAAACGAATGAGAACACGATCGAAAACACAATATCGTCTGAAATAAAACTGTGATCGCCTCGGGAGGGACTCGAGGAACGCCGGAAGACTAATCTGGAAAATGATTCTATCGAGAGGCACGAGTAATTCAGCAGAAACAGCAACGAGCAATCATAAAGGTCTTGTTAGAAACATTTGCTCCGACTATAGCTGTGTTTCCTTATCCGTCGTAAATCCGACCTGAAGACATGTCGGAAGATACTTCTCCCATTCAAGTACGCCGGCTAGACGTTATGCCGGTATATCCGCTGGCGAAGAGGTTTTTCCAGAGGCTGTAGAGAGGCTACTGCCTTCTTAACAACATTAGGGGAATCCTCGTAAAACCTGCTACAAAGGGACTAGAAAGATGCCTCGAACAGAACACACTCTTCATTTTCGCGCGTTGATATTCTTTTATGGCGGCGTTTCGTTCTCCTCTGCGCTGCCCGCTCCGGGATTTCGATGCATTTCGCAGAAACATTTTCAATGAACAGGTTCTACAATATTCATGCTCGAATTTCCCGGGGAACTTGGATAAACAACGCCCAGGTGTTCGCACGTGAACACCGGTAGAGATATGAAGAAAAGCGACACGAGAACAGAAGGGAATCAGGCAGAGGTTGAAATGCGAAGAGCGAGCCCCTCTGTCTGTATAAATCTTCGTCGTAGCTAGTAGAGGGGCAGCCCATTGGCTGTCCCGGGGGTGGGTGTTCACGGGTTCGCCAGGCTCTAGCCATCTCCTTAAAAAAAGGTGTTCCCACGTGGCAGAACACTTCAGAATTTCAATCAGCGAGTTTTCGAGGATCGGGAGGGAACGGTCGGCGATAAAACGCAGAGATCGGTGCCGGGTCGATTTCTTCGGAGGAGTCTGCGACCGGGAACCACAGCCCGCGGCCCCCGTAATCAGTTTATACAGTTTTCTGTGGCAAAAAGCGAAACAGTACAGCGAGCGGTGGTCTCGAGGATTTCGAACGTTTCAGCGAACCGACGAAACAGGAGGCGCGGTTAAACTCCGCGGAAAAGTAGGTAATGTCGAAGAGGATAGAGGAGAGGAGAGAAGAGAGAGAGAGAGTGAAGGGGGAGGAGCGGTTTCCTCCACCCATGCCATTAACGGAATCCCCATAAAATCTAGCGGTCGGGGAGGCCAAGAAGAGGGTGCTACAGACTGTGCGGTGGCGGCCACTCGTGTACCAAGAAGGAGCACTTCTCTAGCTCGCGAGGCCGGCAACTAGAAGCTGCTTTATTTACTGGAGTTTATTTACCCAGTCCTAACGTCAGCCCGTGCAAGTTCACCGGGTCGAATATATATTGGACGACTGTTGACTCAGTATTCGCCGGAGAGAACTTCGGTTTACCGAGTTGTCCCCGCCATCCTCCGCCTCCGGGTTCGTCAGGCGAAATTCTTCGGGCGAGAAGGCGTGTCCCTCTGCTTTTGTGGTAATGGGTCTTCCCTCTCTCCCTCCTACACACACACACAGAAACACACTTCCTTTAGCGTAGGTGGCGATCGACACCAACAAACAGTTCCGTCTGTTCATCCAGGATGATCTCGTGTCAGTGAAACAAGATCGCGAGCCTGGCGCGACAATTCGTTTGCACGAAGGGATTAAACTCGATAACACGAATCATCAAGCGATGAAGACTGGTCGCGTAAGTCCGCCGAGCTGCCCGCCATTGTCATGGAGATTTCTCAGCTGATTTGATGGGGATATAAAAGCGAAATCTGTACTATGACCTCCTCGCTGCTATTCCTCTTTTGCAGCTCGCGTCGTTTTAGAAACGTCCCTGAGGAATTCATTAGCCCCGACCGGTTTTTCCTAACCTTTAATTTAGCTTCCGGTCGCTCCTCTTTCCAAACATGCTCATAAATTCTCGGGAAAATTTCAGAGGCAATTACTTCGTCGACACCATTTGGTTCTTTGATCAGTTTTCTTCTGGGAAGCAGGTCCCCTCCGTGCTCTCTCGTTGTCCGGAACAAACCGATACAACTTCGGACAGGTTCACGGGATTCATCAACAAGAGGGCGAAACATACCGTACGTACGTCGTCCGCGCATGCTTCTTTAACTTGATAATGCGCGGTGACACGGACACGATAAGACGAAACTTTTCGCAAGAAAGCGACCAACGGAGAACTTTCCAATCGGGTCGGACATGAAAAACAAACCCGAACACCGGTTTCCTCCACGTCGCCAAAGGAATTCGATATAACAAGAGCTTCGTGTGTACCACCCCTGTGTCGCGATAATCTCGTGGCCTGAATTCTTCCAACGTGTCCGATATCTCGTGTATCGAAAATCCACGGCCACTTGGCGAACTTTTCAAGTTTCATATTATACACGTAACAATTCATTGACACAAATATCTAAATAGGCTCTCGGAATCTCTGGACTCGGGGTTCCTCGACTGACCTCCGACCAGGTGGAGAATGTTCGTGAAAGACCCTTCATTCTTCATCCCGGTCGACTCCCTTTGTCGTCAGAGTCCAAGGATCTCGTTTAACGACAGAGCGAAGGTTAATTCGATTCAGGGACACAATCGCCAATCAGAGACGAATCGCTGAATTATCCGCTGCTTGTCATGGAGCTCTAGATCCAGCGAAAAAAAAAACAGGTTAATGCTGGTCATCCTTTGTCACGCCGCGCCGACCTCGAGAAACTGGCACCATAAACGGTGTCCCGCAAAAGTGACTTCCACTTCCAGATATTCATCAAACGCTAATTAAAGTTACGATTTAAGGCGGCAGACTGGTTTACAGGATTGCAAGGGTGCGGGAGTCGCCTTCTCATTTCTCGATAATACAAACACGGGGCTTTTCAGTAGTCGACAACGCTAGATAAAAGATCGATCTAGGGCGCTGTCGCCGTCAAAAGTCCTACTTTTTTGTTCACGCGGCGTAAATTGCATTATTATCGAGAAATGAGAAGGCGAATCCCGCACCCTTGCAGTCCTGGAAAAAGGAGTCTACTGCAAACACTAAATTTATTGAACAAAAACACTGGTACGCGAAGCGGCTATCTTCTGACGTCTTGCTTACTTCGGTTGCCTGGTGACAGGCCAATACCAGTGGTGTTGGACAGGCAATATCTGCCGAATATTATAAACTAGCTTTTTCCCGCAACTTCGCTCGCACAGAAAACCGTTTAATGCCCTCGGAAATTGATATTGTTTCTCCATAAAACCCCCCATTCACCCCTATAGAGTTTTAATTTTATGTCATGCCGCCATCTTAGATTTCAAAACCACTCTTCACCCCCTTAGGGGATGAATTTTTTAAAATGCCGAAACAGGTGTTTGATTAATTATATCAAAGAGCATTAAGACCAAGTTTCAAGCAAATCCGACCACGAACAAAATATTCCTCATACAAACGTTGCAACCCCTTTTCACCCCCTCGGGGGTTGAATTTTTCAAAACGCCGAAATAGGTGTTTGATTAATTATATCAAAGAGCATTAAGACCAAGTATGAGGTAAATCCGACCACGAACAAAATATTTCTCATTTTAAAGTTGCAACCCTTTTTCCTTAGGGGTTGAATTTTTCTAAATGCCGAAATAGGTGTTTGATTAATTATATCAAAGAGCATTAAGACCAAGTATGAGGTAAACCCGACCACGAACAAAATATTTCTCATTTTAAAGTTGCAATCCTTTTTCCTTAGGGGTTGAATTTTTCAAAATGCCGAAATAGGTGTTTGATTAATTATATCAAAGAGCATTAAGACCAAGTATGAGGTAAATCCGACCACGAACAAAATATTCCTCATACAAACGTTGCAACCCCTTTTCACCCCCTTGGGGGTTGAATTTCGAAATATATCCTTTCTTATCCCTTATATAGATTATAAAGGAAAGCTCTGTGCAAAATATCAGCTTTCTAGGTCCAAAGGTTTAGCATGGGCGTTGATCGGTGAGTGAGTGAATGAATGAATCAGGACTGCATTTTTATATATATATAGATTACTCTAATAACGGTATAACGGTACAACGTACGACCTGCATTATCAGCCGTATTCTATTGAAACATTTATAACGTCCAACTTAGGAACGAGATTGTCATGCCACTAGTGCAAAATATCGAAACCTCGAGGTGCTGTATTGTTGTTTCTGACAGGCCGAATTGTCATTTCTCTCCGCCGAATATTACAAATTATTCCTCTGTAACGTAAAAATATGCATTTTGAACCTGAAAATATTTGAAAATATGAACCTTGTAATTGCATATACGTATATGCGAATTTAGCGATGTGCGCGTGTGCCCACACACTCTTGCACGGCCGCGCCGGCCCCCTTAAACACCGGCAATCCGTCGCCGATTTAATTTCTCGAGTATAATGATTACCGTTCGGGTATCGATCAGGCGAAAAGCGGGGCGCGCGCCAGTCCTCGCCGACAATGCCGATTGTTCGAAGTTGATCATCGGATAAGTCGGATGCGGCATCGGTGCCGGAAGTTGGCGTTCTAAACCATTGCGGGAACCCTGGCCGAACAATGTGGCATTGTTGGTCAATGGAGCTAATCTCGCGAATCTGTTGGATTCCGAATGGAATTTCTGCCCGCGATGGAACAAACAGAGACGAGCGATGAATCCGATGGCAAGTGACAAAGCAACAGAGAAGGGTGGAGTGGGTGGGGAGGTTAGCTTTTGGTCGGTATAATGTCAACTGCGTAATCCGGCCGCAACGATGGACTGACAGTTCACTTCTCGGATCCGCAGAGCCTCTTTCGGTGGAGGACACCGCATCAGGTACACATAGCATCAGCCATTTACTAAACGCCGCTGATTGCTCGTATGACGGCCTGTGCGTCAGCTTGCTCGGACTTTGATTGAAGAAAGGGAGGGTGGAAAGTAGAACGATTGATGGACAAAGGAAGGGAGCAAATAGGCTGAAACGGTCCCCTGGCGAAAGGGGTTTAGAGGATGGCTAACCCGTGTTCCACGCAATTATGCCGGAATACCGGGATAAGGATGTTAACCGGTAAGATAAAGATCCTCGAGCATCGGGAGGCTTGTGTGAGCGCAGCATAACGGCAGGGTGGAACAGAAGACGTGATCTCGCGGCGACGTGCGTGGGCGGTTAGCTCCCTTTGAGAGACACCGGGTGTGCCGATCCGAATGGAATTTTCTCTCGTCCTTCCTCCTTGGGAGTCCATGCAAGTTTCTTTCATCCGGTCTTACGCTGCCGACCAGGAAAATTAAATGCCACGATGCTGCCCGTCCGACGCAGTTCCTCTGGGAACGCTCGCGCTGTAATGTGATTGAACTTGCGACTGTGAAAGAGACCCTGGGCCAGCATGTGGGAAGATTGTTAGAGCCGAACGGTCCCTGCGACCGTTCCCGTCCGCCATTTTATTACCGCCGCGGCTGGACAGCCTGTCCCCTGCCACGACAACAACATCAGACACTACATATGAAACCATAGAGACCCGCGTTATGGAAACGAATCTGTTCCAGCACGTGAATAAAATATCGTAATAGATCAGACTAACGCAACAACGGATAACACTGTCCAACAAATTTCAACTTTTTTTATGATTTCAATATACTGTTGGCTCCTTCTTATAGAGTTTTTTGTGCTGATTCCGAATCTGTCCTTAATTTTTCTTAACATGGCTTTGAAAAAAAAAACATATTTTTCAACTTTAAACAAATATTGTGATGTTATTGTAAAAGATATTGAATTGTTCTTCACAGCAAAAGATTCTGTAGGCTTTCCCGAATATAGTGGTATCCAATATTAATACATTATGATTGTTTAAACATGTTTAACCCTTTTAGTGCCGGGCGAAAAACAGGTGCTTATGCGAAGATAACCGGCCGAATTTTACGATTTTACTAATAGGATTTTACATAATTCAAAAAGCAGTGTGTTAAACCGAAAAATTGTCTATTTTAATTCTCTCGTAATGAAATTAGACTATTTGTAACGTATTATAAATTTTAATTAAGCCCGCGCTGCAAGGTGCGGGCCGATATATCGGCTCTGGCACTAAAAGGGTTAAACAATGATTAAAGACGGAGAGACACCACTTTTGCACCAATTTTTGAGGATATTTTTCAATTTATCTCAAGAAATAAGGGTCCAGCGGAAAGTCGAACTATACCACGCGATAGAGCAGACTTTTATCTTGAGAAACCACCCTTTCAAGTTTGTAACGTCGACGTTTTTCTCGAACCAGAAAGCAAAATATCTTCGCCCGACATGAGTTGTCATCAGCGGCGCTCACCACCAAAACGGTCGTTCGCCGTTCCGTATCCCGTCGCTGCGCCGAATCCCGTCCCGAGCGCCACTGGCGGAAACTCATGTCGGGCGAAGATGTTTTGCTTTCTGGTTCGAAAAAAACGTCGATGTTGCAAACTTCAAATGGGGGTTTTTCAAGATAAAAGTCTACTCTATCCCGTAGTATACATAGTTCGATTTTCCGCTGGAACCTAATTTTTTGAGATAAATTTTAAAATATCCTCAGAAATTTGTGCAAAAGTGGTGTCTCTCCGTCTTTAATCATTTTTTAAACATGTTTAAACAATCATAATGTATTAATATTGGATACCACTGTATTCGGGAAAGTCTACAGAATCTTTTGCTGCACAGAACAATTCAATATCTTTTATAATAACATCACAATATTTGTTTTAAGTTGAAAAATATGTTTTTTTTTCAAAGCCATGTTTTTCAAAAACTGTGCGTATAGGAGAAAAATTAAGGACAGATTCGGAATCAGCGCAAAGAACTCTATAAGAAGGACCCAACAGTATATTGAAATCATAAAAGAAGTTGAAATTTGTTGGACGGTGTAATCAATGTTACGAGAACTGCGTTTCAAATCGGCGCTCATTGAAACCGCTAGGTGTATGTCAGTTGATTTATAGACACGACCGGAATTGCAACATCAGGCGCGACATACTGGCTGTACACGCGACCATGGCCGCGTGAACCTTCGGACATTTCGCTATGACTAATTACGATTCTTGCGCGAAGAACTGGACATCGGTAGCCGGATAGCGGTCGATCCGTGTGGCTAGTTCCAAGAACTGTCTCTCTCCGATCGTAGGTGGAACCGGACCACCGATCCAGCTCCGTCCGATCGATCGGTTACGGATCCAGGCATTCGGTGTCCGAAATTTGCACTTTCATTCGCTTATTTGCTCCGCGAAACTAGACGAGGCGTCCGAAAGGAACGGATAGATGCTAATTCAACTAGAACTGATCGAACGGGTCGGCTACCGGGTCATCTTGATACCGGGATTAGATTAATGACTCCGGATCGCCGACTGCTTGTACCCACCAGCCCGCGTTTTCGCCGGTCGAGAGATATCGATCAATTACGAGTGTATTTCAACCTGATATCATTCCATTAATTATGATGTACGCTCCGGTCCTAATTATACCGTCTGCTCTGTGCGATGTTAACGATCGCCGAGCTGGTTCTAGGATCCGAAAACTATTTCAATAGTGAAGTATTGGCAAGAAAATAATTTCGGTTTTTCACTAATAGATGGCGTCATGTTTTGTTTGATTGATTTCTGTTAACGTTGCGTTTGTTTTCTTTCTGACATTTCGTAACTGCATCTTTTAGGTTACTTTCGAAGCAAATTACACGTAATTTTGATTAAAATTGTTAGTTCTGTGTCAATTCGAGCATAAAGTGCAAAAACGAACATTACAGGCACATATTGCTTTTTTATTTCATAAATCTTAAATCTTAATTTTTATCTCATAAATCTATCAGTATTAATACCTAACCTCAAAAATTAATTATTCATGTCGATATAGTTCTTTAAAACATGTTTCTTCAGCTTGTAAACTTGCTTTAAAAATTAAATTTGATAATGGCCATCACTAGAAACAAAACTTTTGATTCCAGTAGCGAAAAAAAGTAATTAATAAGTGTCATAAAAAAACAGATTACAGTAAGAGAAAGCTAAAAGTGTGCATAAAATCTAAGGATATTATTAAAAATGACATATTGAAGGAAAATAGAAGATTGAATAAAAATAAAAAAATTGAAGAGAAATCAGGAATCTCATTCTGTTGAATCCATCGTACAAGTACGAGCTCTCAATACAGTGGACCAGTTTAAGATTCCTTTAAGACCCTTATTTTTTGAGATAAATTCGAAAATATCCGCAAAAATTGGTGCAAAAGTGGTGTCCCTCCGTCTTTAATCATTGTTTAAACATGTTTAAACAATCATAATGTATTAATATTGGATACCAGTGTATTCGGGAAAGTCCACAGAATCTTTTGCTGTAAATAACAATTCAATATCTTTTATAATAACATCACAATATTTTTTTGAAGTTGAAAAATATGTCTTTTTTTTAAACTCCATTTTCTCAAAAACTGGACGTACAGGAAAAAAATGAAAAACAGATTCGTAATCAGCGCGGAAAACTCTATAAGAATCGCGTAGTGGGAATCGAAATACTTTTGAAAAGTTGAAATTTGTTGGACAGTGTTATATGTAAATTCAATTTGTCCCGGTATAGGCTTTACTTCTGTCCAGGTACTAGCTTAGATTGGATTCAATATGTCCAACTATAGGTTTGAATGATTCTTGTTAATACAATTAAGATATTAACCTAAACAATGATTTACAAACTCTGAACTGTATGTTAAAAATCGAAAAAAATTATTTCTGTTTACTTAAAGCGATAAAATTGAAAATAGAAAAGCATGCTGTCCAGGCATAGGGCACTTCACCTTGAGTTTCTGAAATATCGTTAGGTGCCTGGTCCTCGGCAATTTCAAGGGCCCGATGTTTATCGCGACCGCTTGACGTGTATAGTCCCGTTCGCCCACACGGATCTTCAAAAAGTTGCGCAACGAAGTCGGAAGTGTAAACACCGGGGAACTCCGCCCGGCCGTTTCTGCTATACAGAGAGGCCGGCGTGCACGCCGCGCCGGTGTACCCGTCCCATCGGGAGCTTCCGACAAAGTTTGCCGGCTCGTAAATAAAATTCCGAATCTGCCACGGAGTAATTCAGAGGGTCGCAGTGGCTAGGAATCCTTACGCTTCTCCGGGGCGAAGTTACCGTGGCATCATCGCGGACTTCTGGAAGCTCGGGACTCCTCCGTTAGACAAAGGCGAGGCGTGTCTCAGCGTATGGTTGGAAAGGTCGAAAAGTCAGAGGACTATAGTTGGAGGAGAGTGAGAGAGAGAGAGAGAGGATCGAGCAGGAAAACGTAACGAATGACGTCGGTGAGAGTCGTAACTTTGTGCCAATGGGCACTCCCACGTCTCATCCGAAGAACCGATGGGGTGCTCGCGTGCTTGCTCGCCCTGGTAGTCTTCTGTTAGTCTGCTATAGTCTTCTACCTATTGCCGCGTGTATCCCCGGCTAGCATTCCGAGACAGTGGCGTAGGCGGCAAATGATTTTGCTTCTTGTTCTTGCAATACCATCGGTAGGCTAAATCACTTTAGCAGGAGTGCGCAGATCTCCGGCTACAAAATCGTCTTCTACCTTGTTAGCATCGGCGTGCTTCTTCGCTGCTTGGTCCGTTGTCTTTTATGATATACGTTAACTTTCGAATCTCGCATAATCTACCAATCCATAGAACTCAGTCCAATTATTACAAACAACTTTTCGTCGATATGTCCTTCGGCTGTTTTTAGAAAGTAAATCTATGTAAGGAGGTCTCCTAACCACCCTCGACATACATAAAGAAACGAAGTACGTCCAACTGTTCAATACCCCAGGAAGATGTACTAATAATAGACATAACCTTTCTGATTGCGAGTGCTCCGGTTTCAAGATCTGCAATCGTGCTTAATCTATTAATCCGAAAGCAAGTCGACAGTAGAAATTAGGGCTGTAACTTTTCCGAAGCTTCGAAGGATTCGAAGGACCGAAGGGAACTTCGAAGTTTCGAAGTTTCGATGTATTCCAAGTGCTCGAAATTTCGAAGTCTTCGAAACGTATGAAGTTGTAACTTATGAGTTCCATACTATGTCACGGTTTTTGATAAGTAAAAATATTAACTTTCAGTCACCGGTGACCGACACTGAACTTTCCGTTTTGATTTTTCGTAATTAAATTAAATTGAAAAGAGTGCATTCTATTAATAAATTTCGGGGATCATATCACGATCGAAACTGTGCGCTGTGAGCATATTTACTCTTATCAAATATTTACGATCGTGAAACAACAAATTAATCATATCACGAATGTACTTAAACAAATAATACTTTGCAAACAAAATTTTAATGGGTTTTATTAAATTCGGTGAAATCGGATATCGCGGACTAAATTAAAAGAAAGACAAGACAGGCTTGGCGCTTGACAAAACTCACGTATTCAGTAGGACTGTAACTTTCCTTCGAAGGGCGAAGATTTCGAAGCTTCGAATTTTGAAATCCTCGACCTTCGAAGAAAAGTTACAGCCCTAGTAGAAATTGCTCGATCCTTGGGCCTTGGACAAAGTAGAATTTCGGGGCCCCAACTAAATAGCTTTGTGAGAAAAACGCAGAATTTGGATCTTGGATCTTGGTTTGTCTTCGGTGCTGTGTTTTGCTTGGGGCCCCGGGCATTTGCCCAAGTTGCCCGTGGGGCAACGCGCCACTGATCTGCGGTCACGTGACAGTCAAAGGTTAATCCGGCGACGCCACTGTCTACACCACCGGGAGGATATTTCTATTACCTCTTCCTGCGTGGCAAAGCGAAAGCTCCTCGCATACACGCGGTTAGTATCGACGATCTGCGACAGACAATGGGGAATGAATTAGTGGCTGCGATCGACAACGATGCAGCCAGATATTTATTCGAAGAACCGCTGTGTTTCCTAGTCCCCGGCATCATGCTGTAATCCATAACTTCACGCACACGAACTATAAACTACAATTCTCCCGCTTTCCACTTCCCGCAACTCGGAGATCATTTAGGAAGAATTGAAGTTCGAAAAGATTATTCGGACGGTTATCGGACATTTCAGGTTTTTAAAGGCGCGACGGAAGTAACGAAGCGGAAAGGAACGCGGCCAGAAGGTCTCGGAAAATACTTGGAGGAAGTTCTCGATTCGGAAAAATGTTTTTCTCAGGGTTCACCGAGACTGCGTTTCAATTAAGCTTCCCGTGGAAACTTCTTTGCCGGCTCGCTGGAGCATGTAATAAAGATTCGATAAACGCGCGGTCGGCGATAATCATCTTATCGATAATTGATCCGATCTTTCTTCCCCGAATATTGGCGCGAGCCTCGATCCCCCCCGTAGATTATGAATTCGGATATTTACTTTGGTTCCTCCATACGCGTACAATCAGTTTCATAATTGATGGCACGCGCCTTAACTTTTTTGTAAATGGACCCGTCAGCTTCTCCGCCGAGCTAGATGGATCGACCAGACGATACGCTACGAAAATTTTGGAAAAAAATGGTAAAAGTTAGTTTTTTTACACCACGATTTTTCGGCTACTGCGATACGGTTGTGTCTCGCTCACGGCAGGCGGAGACGTTTTTTTAATAAAGCCAGGGATCGTGTTTGATGTGTTATTTTTAAGTGTACCGAGTGTGTTGCTCTGTACAGGGCACCTTCGACTGATCGTTTATCAGCGGCCGGACAGGCTTTCGGGGCTGTTACAATTTGTATCAATTCAACAACAGTTAAGCCTCGGTTAACAAGAGACCGGCCGACATGAAAAATTATCGGCGATCAATAAAAACCGTAGAAATAAAGGCATTGTATATTTCGGGAAAATATATCTCGTTCCATTGTTCGCGCGCTCCCGAAGATAAATCGACGTTCTAACGGGCAACAGCTACACACAGGGAACGGCAACGGTAATTTATTTGATCAACTTAATTATTTTATCAAATATTTCTTCGTCGTAACCGAGTTAAATATTAACGAAATGAAATAGTTCGGACTGCGCGAAACACGTTCCCGGAATTTGTTTCGGTAAACGCTGATTGTTCTGCTACGTGCTGAAATACATGTAATTACTAAATCGTATCGATTGATTATTCATTCGGATTTAATTATGATAGCAATGATTGCTATATTCATTCCACCCGGTAATTGTCCACCAATCAATTTTCAAGGGTGACTAGTTGCGTAATTGAATATTTCCAGCGAGAGGCCGGGAATAACGCATTTCCGCCAACACATTCTCGCTCGTAATTGCGCTCGATTTTATTACACGCGGTTGCAATTCAAGCATCCAATTGTCTTTCTACTTGGCCACGATCAAACCCAGTTTAATCTTTTCGGTTCTTTCGCGTTCAAATTTGACCAACGAACGATTCCTACCAGCAGTTTCGCTCCTCGATAAGCAAACCACTTCCTGCCAACAAAGAATGGAGGGTAACATTCGAGAAAATCAACAAGACATAATGTTGAAAATAATAACTGATGTATTTTCAGTCTCTGGTATGGAAAAACTTAACGTTCTTGGTATCAAACTCTTGCCACAATTATTACCGATCAATTAGTATTATGTAGGATCCAAATTTTCCTTGAAAATTAACATTTTGATAGGATATTGTACAAAGTGTCAACTCTCCGAGAGTTGACAATGCTTTCGAAGCTTGTTGCGCTCGATTTTGTTACACGTGGTTGCAATTCAAGCATCCAATTGTCTTTCTACTTGGCGACGATCAAACCCAGTTTAATCCTTTCGATTCTTTCGCGAGGAAATTTTCGCGATTTCTAAATACGTTTTTTTTTCGGCCAGGAACGAATGAAATCTTTCAATGGCTCCGGGATCCACGATACGTGCTAAATCATCGGAACGCTCGCCGGCCAGTTTCTTCTTCGGTCGGCATTATCGAAAACGATCGAGCGTATTATTGTATCGCGACGTGGTTATTCCTGACCCGATCGACAGATACGGTAGGGCAGCACCGATATCCCGTGTTATTAGGTCGGACAAAGAAATCCATTGTGCTGGCCAGCTTTCTTCTTCTTCTGCCTCCTCAAAGGATAACGTCCCGCCCGATAGAGGAGAGGCTCTCCCTTTCTCCTCGACCCCCGATAAATCTCCGCGGCGAAAAACATCAGTCTCTCGGGGGATTGTCGAGCCGTGAAATGAAATACATTTATATGGAACGCGGCCAATTAAGCGGTATCGTGCTCCCGGTTTGCTTCAGGACCTCGTTTCTCGTGGTCCTTCGTCGCGCGTGTTTAACATCAACAAAAAGAGTGTTGGTACACAAAATCTCTGATTCGTGAAAAGATATTTAACCTGTTGCAGCTTTCTAAAAAACAATCGTACAGCAATAAATTTAGCCCCTTTTAAAGCCTGAACATTCTACTTTCCACCACGCCATTGCTCATTTTTAGGGATTGCAAACCCGCAATCACAGACAGGTCGATTACATATAGTTCGTTCGAAACAATTTTTATAGTTATTTATAAGTTTTAACCAACATTTTGGTAAAGGATAACAGTCTTCCGATTCACCTCAGCAATTAATATATATAATAATTTTTTATTTAAATAATACCTTCTTCTAATAATTATTAGATATAATATAATAATTCGTTATAATATAATATAATAATTCGTTATATCTAATAATTATTAGAAGAAGATATTATTTAAATAAAAAATTATTTATATATATTAATTGCTGAGGTGAATCGGAAGACTGTTTTCCTTTACCAAAATGTTGGTTAAAACTTAAAAATAACTATAAAAATTGTTTCGAACGAACTATATGTAATCGACCTGTCTGTGATTGCGGGATTGCAAAATCCCTACTCATTTTCCTACAACATTCTCACAAGATGCAGAACTGAAGGCCCATTTTTCGACTAAAATGCTACAAATTGAAACTTTTGTAGAAACGTTGCAAGACTTTTTTCGGGAATGATTATTCCACGGATTTGAAGATTGAAATCTCCTCTTTGGAACGAGACCTTAAACATTGACGTATGATTTTTTTCCACGGGTTTTATGGGACGAGGACCAAGTACTGTCTGAAGCAGTTACCAGTCAAATCCCGCGAGTTATGGTTGCAGAAGATGGTGATATCCCCATTCTAAAATGTTTGGCGCGGAACACGACAGCTCGGACGTGCGGAAAAACAGAATGGGAATCAGAACGCGTCGTTAAACCCACGAACAGGAAACTACCCGGCAGGTTTACTTACAACTTTCTCACCGGCTCGACGCGGCGACTTTATATCCGAGCAACCCCGTCTTTTCCTGGCACCCTTTGCCCCCCCCCCCCATCCCTTTGCACCGTTCCGCACCGCTCCGAACCTGTTTCCCAACCCTTCTTATTTCGTGACCCGCCACAGACGCGGCGGCGGCGCGAACAAAAAGCGTCGCCACCCTCTGTGGAACCCGTATTTTCCTCGGCGCCCGCCTCTTCTATCCTTTCCGCATTATTGCGGTTTCCTTGTGCAAACGAAAATACCATGCAACTCCCGCAACCCCTCCGGCAATGGAATTTATTTCAGAGTCCCATTGACGGGGGGAAAAGAAACGTATTTCGTTCGGGACCGTTGTCCTGTAGGAACCGTAGCCACCCCCGACGGGACACGTTGAAAGGGCGACAGGTTTTGTTGCCGCGAGAAAAGGGGGATAACTCGCTGTTCGCGGAATTTCCGTCTGAATCGACGCTGCCAATTTAGACGTCTCGGTATTATCGAATTGGAATTGTTGGAGTGGCTTCGGGACCATTAGCTGTCACCTCGAACGATCCACTGTGCCATCGATACCCTAAATGATTTCCGGCCGAATTCTTCTTCATCTAAACTAGAGGTCCCCAAATCTTTTTGTTTTGGGTAGTCCCTCCCCCCCCCCCCCCCCCCCCGCCTTTCTAATATTGAATTGTTACGAATTCATCAACTTCAAATGTGTTTTTGACAGCTGACACAGTGCTACTCACTTTGACAGGTTTAACTGTACAGTCAAAAAGTTAAAGAAACACATGTTATAAGTTTTATCAAGTACGACGGCCGACCCTCCGTGCTGCTATTCTTTTCGCGAAGACATACGGTTCCTTGCAAAGAATACGATTCTTCCCGATAGAATACAATCTTGTCGTAAAAAAAAAGGTACGAGAACAGATCTTTCGTGCCGCTATTCTTTTCGCGAGGACGTACGTACCTTTGTGGAGGAATACGGTTCTTGTGATGGAACGGCAAGTTTTTACAAGTTACAAGTGCTGCGAATTCCTGCAGGCCAACCCTAGGTAATTACGGTTACCGTTGTGCGCTAGGTTCGGGATGGCCCACAGTGGTCCAAACTGCCGATTTGGGAGTGCAAAAGTCAAAAAATCAAACATGAAGTAGGTATTTAATATCGTTTCAAACATCAACACATATGTCTGTAAAAGCTAAAAACGACAATTTTACTTCTCAAATCAGTTATTGTTAAGTGTGGCATAGGTTGAAAGTAGCAGTATGGAAAGTACATCGATGTAAAGGACACCCTTTTCACCTATTATTTATTGTTTAGAACGTTAATATTGATTTCTAATTATAATAGCCGTGTTCAGAAGCATTAGGAAGATATGAAAAAAAATATAAAACAATTTTTCGGAAATGTTTAAATATTTTTCCTCGAGGAAGTATTAAGAAATTTATTTTTTAAGTATGTCGTAGCAAATACTAATGATATTCACCCGTATTCGCGCTAATTTTTGCATGAATATTAGGAACGGAATATGTAGTTTATGGTTTCATCAAATTTATTAGCAGAAAATTGCAGATTAGCAAGTTATTTGATCTTTTCTGGTACAGTTCGATGACGAGTACGCGTGGAACGAAGAGGTTTTAAGAAATTCATTTCTTAGGTTAATAGGAAATACTAACGATACTCGCCCGTATTCGCGTTAATTTTTGCATGAACATTAGGAACGAAATATGTAGTTTATGGTTTCATCAAATTTATTTGTAGAAAAATGCAAATTAGCAAGTTATTTTATTTTTTCTGGTACAGTTCGATGACGAGTACGCGTGGAACGAAGAGGTTTTAAGAAATTCATTTCTTAATTTAATAGGAAATACTAACGATACTCGCCCGTATTCGCGTTAATTTTTGCATGGTTATTAGGAACGGAATATGTAGTTTATGGTTTCATCAAATTTATTAGCAGAAAATTGCAGATTAGCAAATTATTTTATTTTTTCTGGTACAGTTCGATGACGAGTACGCGTAGGACGTACACATATGTATAACAGACGTATTATTATAATAATACATAATAGACGATTAATAGACGTATTATTAGGCAATAATGTGCAAAGAATGTCCTATGTTGTGGCATTGTTGTTGGAGCGCTGATTGGCAGTTATTTTCGCGAGTCGTAGAGAGCGTAAACAAAAAGAGATTGATTTCCTATTGTTATGGGCCTCCCACATGAATATTTCCCATTCTAATTGTGTCGAAGAGATCGTTAACAGCTTGGATTGTGTTAGGTTATATAATTAGATGTAAATAGAGTATAACTAGATATAAATATTGTTTTGTTTTTATTTTTATTATTATTGCGTTTTTTATATGTATTATTATTGATGTTGTCGTAAATTTCATTTCTGAAAATTATACTTTTGTAAAAAAAGAACAATTGTGTACAAATTTTCTTTTCTAACACTGTACATTAAAACTGGCATTATAAAACCTTGTCGACGAAGACTCCACCTGATTTTGTTCTTTCGCTGCGGAACACTCGTGGACCCCCAATTTACATTTCATGCACCCCTAGTTTTTGTTTTCGCTGACATGAACCCCTTGAAGTTCGGAGTCGACCCCTAGGGGTCGATATAGTCCACTTTGGGAATCATTGATCTAACCACTGATGTAGACCATGGATTTAATAGGTTTCTGAAATAATTAGCAGACGTGTTTTTCGCCACTTCTCCGGGGTCGTCGACGCGCGTTTCGTTCAGTGATTGGTGGACTGCGCAATCGAAAATCGCGTCGATGATTATCCTCCTGCTAGAGCCGGGTTCGAAGCTGCGTAAAACAGCTTGAAATACGTTTATTCCTCGCGTGTTTGACAACCTCCACGGGCTACTAGCCGAGTTAGTTACGGTCCACAGACTCGGACTCTCTCTCTCTCTCTCTCCTTCTCTCGCTGCTGTTCCCGCAAAAGGAAAAACGCTCGGACAAGGCTCTGTGTAAACGTATTTCACGTTGACTAGAACAGCAGGTGTTCAAGATGTTAATAACGCAAGAGATTACGGCGGGGCGACACCGGAGTCGAGAAGTTCGAGCTGAATCATTCTTATGGCTAACCATTAAGACGTTTATTCGACTGTAATCGCTGCGCCGAGCTTGGTTAACGTTACTTCACGGCGCAATAACGTTCCTCAAACTGGAAGCTACACACCGTCACTCGACTGCGAGACTCTCGATATTTTTGTTTAAACAATTCTCAGTCGATTCGCTAATCTGTCGAGCTGCTATTGTGGGAATTGGAAATTATTTTGTTGGGAATCAAGTTCGTGTATAAGATAACGCAAAAGAAAATATATTTAATTAGGATCTAACGACACACTAAGATAAACTCGGCTCGTCGTTTGAAGTCTCGGGCGCGGTAGACGCAGTCATAAAAATTTAGCCACCCTATTCTATCGAAGTCCGTTCAAAACACGGGTGTGGGACTTCGATAGAAGAGTCACTGTATTCACCTTTTCAGTGGGGGTGACGAGTTATCATTTTCTAGTTCCGGTACAGAGCTGCAAGAGTGTGAACAGTTTTGGAGCAACTGCGAGTGAAACAGAGTATCGAAACGCAGCGTAGCGAGATTTACGGAACGGACAATGGCGGAGGTAGATAGCGCTCGCTCGAACGACAACGGAGAGCCGGACTATCAGCGGCTCTTTCACGGCATCTGTCGTTGACTAAGTTTTACGAATCACCGAGCGAGATTCCGGCGCCGAAAAGCTTCTTGCTTGCTTATCGAGGCCAGCGGACAAGCCCGATTAATCTTCCCGGTTCCAACTTCTACAACCCACTGGCTGAAACAATGCGCCGCATCTCGCATAAACTTCCACCGCGCGTCTCACCGCTGCTGCGCTGGCTGCTAGGGAACTGGTAGCCGCCACTCGTAACTCCTCTCTGCGAAACGGCTGCATATAGATAGATACGCTTGCACCGAGTCCCCCGTGCAAGCCTCCAGGTCAGATAGAGGCCTGGAGTCGACCCGTTTCGTTCGATATATCGCGGCCGAAGTGCCAGCTCGTCGACAGCTACGGTGAGCTCTCCGGAGTGGCCGTGCGTGTCACATCAACCACAGTGTCTGTCTCGCAACACCCGCTGTCTCCGCAACACGTTGATGCGCGTGCAATTTTAAACGCTGATCATCACCGACATTTTCTATACAGGGTGTCCCAAAATTCCTTCAGCAGCCGGAAATGGGAGGTTCCTGAGATCATTTGAAGCAACATTTTCCTTTGCAAAAATGTTACCCGCGGCTTTGTTCAGGAGTAATTAACGAAAAGCACGAACCAATCAGAGCGCGACTTAGTTGGCATAGTCGGCCAATAGACAGTCAGCGCGCCGGGCCGACTAAGTCGCACTCTGATTGGTCCGTGTTTTTCGTTAATAACTCCTAAACAAAGCCGCGGGTAACATTTTTGCAAAGGAAAATGTTGCTTCAAATGATCTCAGGAACCTCCCATTTCCGGCTGTTGAAGGTATTTTGGGACACCCTGTACATCATACGGGAGACCGGGACTAGATGACTAACTTGTAACATATTTAATTTTTAACAATGAACCATTAGCGTTTTGCTGACCCATTGTGCACGAAAAGTTTGCAGATTGACTTGGGTATACAGATTTAAAATTCAAAGTCGCTTTGATTGAACCTAGTTGTAGTTTTAATCAAATTTAGTTTAGTGAACAAACCCCGATTGTGGGGTTAGTTGACATATCTGATGGGGTTAGTTGACTTATAACAGTTACTTTTAAGTGTTCCAGAAAATATAATAGTATTAACAATACTTCAATTTTTATTTGTTGATACATACAGTGTGACTCCCACTAATATTCTGACACTCTTGAAAACACCGTAACTTTTTCAAATATTTGACTATGCGGTTTGATCTTTTTTGGAAAGCTGGAGCAATTAGTTTACTACAGGATGTGAAAAGAAATTTTTTCAAAAATTGCATTTGACCGGAATTGTGGAGGAAATACTAAATGTTGCATTTTACAACTTTTTTATGCGGGCCTATATTGAAATTTTGTATTGAGTTTTTTTAATGGGAGTCACTGTATCTACTGTAGTGAATCAGATGATGGTTTGTACGCGAAATTAAGCCAAATTAGGCTTACAGATCATTATCCGATGCGTATTTCGTGAGCACTGCACTCAGTTTTCACCACGAACGCTATCAGTGTTAGATTCATTGCAGATCAAGCATTCTGAATCATCTTCTGATTCTGAGGACACGGAATCTTTCTTGAATGACGTAAATCCTGCGCTTAGTCAAGTAGCCCCGTTCGACATTTTGTAAGGACCACACGCGCATAACCTCCATGCACCGGGGATGCAATAAAATACCTCAAATTATAGTCAATGTATCAATGTACCATAAACTAATCATGAATAAATACCAAGCAGTACTTAATGGACAAAAATTGATAAATAGTCGAAACAAAAATATTTACTCACCGCCGATGTTTTTAGATTTTTTATTCTTATTGATATAACACGCAAGTTTCGGTCACAACACATTACATGGTGAGCTAGTCATTCTTATGTATCAATATCGCGGAAAGCAGCATCATCTACTTTATAGTATTACAATTAGAATGAATTAGACAACTAACCTCTCCCCTACTGATTTTTTGTAGCCAGAGGCTTCTAGGAGACGTGAAGGTCTCAACTCTGGTGTTTTTAAATGGTATGGCTTTTTATTTACGTTTGGTATACAATGGGCTTACAATGAAGATCACTCAAGGTCGCTCAATGTTGTTGTCTTTGTAAAATTGTCCCGGCACTGTCATGTTGAGACGGTGCTGTTTCCATTACCGTCGAGTAACGGATCGGCCTCCACGAGCAAACGATTTATCGCCGAACAATGCAAATCCCTTTGTAATCAAGAATCTCCGTTACAAAAGGGGTTTACTTTATTAGCAGAGAAGAGAGGCGTCGAGACACTCACGGACGATATAAAACCGGGGCGACAGAGAGGCTCACGCGGAAAAATATTAGCTTTCTTAATGGGAGTTTCGAGGAGGAGAGAAACCTATTTATTCCACGGATACAGATAGTCGTTTACGTAGAGGATAAGGGCTCGTTTTACGGTGTGCCCTCGGGTCACCGATAAGAACTTCCTCGGCTGGTATCAACCCCGTTCTGCCAGCGAGGTTTCTCAACTTCGTAACTGCGCCGCGGTGCCGACCAACGAACGATTCCTACCAGCAGTTTCGTTCCTCAATGAGCAAACCTCTTCCTGCCAACAAAGAATGGAGGGTAACATTCAAGAAAATCAACAAGACACAATGTTGAAAATAATGCAAGGCGGAGAGTGGAGTAAGTCCTCCGTAGTTTTCGCAAAGTTGGACTTTAAACTGATGTATTTTCAGTCTCTGGTATGGAAAAACTTAACGTTCTTGGTGTCAAACTCTTGCCACAATTATTACCGATCAATTAGTATTATGTAGGGTTCTAATTTTCCCCTTGAAAATTATCATTTTGATAGGATATTGTACAAAGTGTCAACTCTCCGAGAGTTGAAAATGCTTTCGAAGCTTGTTGCGCTCGATTTTGTTACACGCGGTTGCAATTCAGGCATTCAATTGTCTTTCTACTTGGCCACGATCAAACCCAGTTTAATCCTTTCGGTTCTTTCGCGTTGAAATTTGACCAACGAACGATTCCTACCAGCAGTTTCGCTCCTCAATAAGCACACCTCTTCCTGCCAACAAAGAATGGACGGTAACATTCAAGAAAATCAACAAGACATAATGTTGAAAATAATAACTGATGTATTTTCAGTCTCTGGTATGGAAAAACTTAACGTTCTTGGTGTCAAACTCTTGCCACAATTATTACCGATCAATTGGTATTATGTAGGGGGTTCTAATTTTCCCCTTGAAAATTATCATTTTGATAGGATATTGTACAAAGTGTCAACTAGGACGCACTTGCCCCGAAAATGGGGCAAGTCCGTCTCCGAGAGTTAAAAATGCTTCCGAACCTTGTTTCAAGTGCTAGAGAAATTTCGTTCATATTATAATAAAAAACCTTAAAAAAAAATTAAACCGACTTCAAAAAAACGCACTAAAAAGTATAAAATAATTTCCATTTAATATATGTGAATACACACGAACTTAAATACAATACAATCTTTTCAGAGGCGGCGCAAAATTGAAAATTTTCGACACTGGAAATTACGAAAATCCTTAAATTGTTCTAAATACTAATACATTTATATTTAAATAATATATTTGTGCGCCGCCTCCGAAAAGATTGTATTGTATTCAAGTTCGTGTGTATTCACATATATTAAATGGAAATTATTTTATACTTTTTAGTGCGTTTTCTTGAAGTCGGTTTAATTTTTTTTTTAAAGTTTTCTTTATTTCACAAATTTTTTTTATCTCTGTCAGCCGTCACATTCCAAATCGTAATTTATAAATATCTGAAAGCCGCAATCTGTTCCTAATGTCCAACATCCAGCGGAGTTCACGACGGTATCACCACCCTACATTTTCGCAAATAAAATCGTAATTAATAAAGAAATGTAAAATTGTTTTTGCACGGGAACATACTCTACAAGATGCAAAATGTTTCGTTCCGATTGGTCCATCCATCTCGGCGTAATCGGTGAACATACATAGAAAAATGCGAAAAAAAGGCACATACAGACCGAATCGAGTAACCTCCTCCTTTTTCGAAGTCGGTTAAAAATGACCAATTAACGAACATGCCCCACTCCACCTTAATAGTATTTTAGAATTCTACTAATGTGTTTACAGTTTTGTAAACATCTTGTAGAAGAATTAACATTCTTCTGGGATGTCTATTTTGCCGTGTCGAAGAAAATATTGTGTGTCGCCTAGTCTCGCACGGTATATCAAAGTATGAGAGCGTATACTTTGGAGATGGAAGGAGAGGGCGAGGTTCTCGTCTCGTCCTCTCGCCGCAGGGGTTGCGTTTGTTTCCTATAGAAAATGGGAAGATTTACAGCGACGACAGTGCACGCAGATCTATATTTCTCTTCGGGATCACTTGTGGCATCAGTCATGCAAGGCATTCGGGTGTCAGCGTAGCTGCGCGCAAGATAAACTCGCCTATCACTCTTCGCGAGGTACTCGTTTACCAACTGCGAAGGGAAGCTGAGGAATTCGTACTTTTGCCACGGGAAAATAAATCAGTGTCCTACGTCGCAAGTTTCTGTCAGGCCAGCTAGCGTTGGAAACTTTCGTTTCGATGCGATCCGAAGGAAAAATATTATACCGTTACGTTTCCGCGATGAAATGTGTCTCTTCCGGACGATCAACGTTCCTCTGGATATTTCAATTAAATGAAAACCGGAACTATTCGAACCGTCCGTTCGAATTACACGAAAGAACGATTCTAACCGTGTGTCTCGGTTAAATAAAAGACGGATCGAACTGAAATTAAATTTCAGTAAGAAAAAACTCATCTCTCCAATTTTCGCTCGGCTGGATATTATAATTACTTCTCTGTTCTAATGAATGTCAAAAATGAGTGTACACCCCATGCATATGAGCAGACTGCGGATTTTATGCATTTATCCCAAAAATGGGTAAGCATAATTTAAAGCGGTGGACATATTAAAAAGATTTAAAGACATCAGCGTATTGGTTTCAGCTTAATCAGATAATTCAAAGAAGAAAGAAATTTTTATTTCACTCCTGTGTCTTGCAATGCGATCATTTTTATTTTGCATAAAGGATTCGTTGCAAACAAAATGCTCGAAATTTTGGATAAAGGATTGGTCGCAACAAAATGCTCCAAATCCACCAAACAAAAATTACGAACAAGGAAACCCTTAAAATCGAACTACCAAAAGTATGGAATGAGATATTTCTGTTTCAACAACGCGTAGGTTGGTTGAATCCATGCCAAGACGATTAGCTGCCGTAATCTACGTAATTTTATTAATAAATGAAGATAAATCATTCTTAATTAGTTGCGTATACTCACTTCTGATACATATTTTTACAGATCCTCAACTATTTTATGTTGTAACAGCTCTCTGAATCTCGATCGACAATTGTTTAAACTACAATTCATGTTATTGGCGCTCTGGTTCGATCAATTGGAAAATAAGCAAATTTGCAAAAACATCACATGAAATTTAATTCGACGTTTCGGTCTCAATTTAGACCATTTTCAAGAATAGAAAATTTCAGTATTGCGTCTGTAAGAATTCATCAAAGACATTTTTAAATGGTTAGGCACTTTCTGCTTGCGTGAAAACACGTTTACCTAACCATTTAAAAATGTCTTTGTAATCAAAGATTACAAGAAAGAAGAAAGGGTTGATACCCTTTGCGGTCGGAGCTATTTTAACTCGAAAACTAAACATTTCTTCCGACCTAAAATATTGCCATTTTTTGGTGGATATGAAATTGATATTACAGTTTATGAAATAATTAAATGTTTAGTAATTGATTATATACCTACATATCTAATAATGTAAACAATATTTTCAATGATGGTACAGCAACTTTTAATGGCGCCTCAGAGGCGCCACTCGACCGCTAAGGGTTAATTCTTACAGACGCAATACTGAAATTTTCTACTCTTGAAAATGGTCTAAATTGAGACCGAAACAACGAATTAAATTTCATGTGATGTTGTTGCAAATTTGCTTATTTTCCAATTGATCGAGCCAGAGCGCCAATAACATTAATTGTATTTTATGTTGTATCTCAAATGTTACTTATTACATTGAATTACGTTTCTCAAATAACTTTTCCATTAATGTAGCATATGTCTAACAATAATTGCTAAATAAATGTCGTGTTCTCGAGGTATATACTCACTTTTGACTCTCACTGTACGTTTGAAAGCGTGACATTCACGAGACGAACGCTCCTGGTGATTTATTAATCCGAAGACGGGCGTCTTCAGGGTCTGCTCGCGGATCCCATTGCTCGGTGCCGCATTCGATGGAGCGACGGGGTCTGGAGCCCGGGTTTCTTTCTGGTCGGCGTGTAAATGCGTGTCGTCGCTGGTTTACGGGCTGGTCGACGACGTAAACTGGCCGCGGCGCACGGAGCCTAAGGATATTCGAGGGTAATGAATGATACGCGAGATAATGGCCGATGGTATCGCGGAGCCAGGTGACTCCGGGGCCGGGTGTCCACGTGACCGATGTTGCCGGTGATCCGCGAGGAATAAATACGCAGCCCCCGGTGCCTCAACCCCGTTGTTGCCGTAAATCCGTTGTGCTTGCTCGCGGGAAACAGGAGTCCCGCGGACATTGTAATCGGAGGAGCGGACGCGGCGTGAATAAGCCCTGCGAGCGAACCCGGCCGCGTCATTTTTCGTCGTTCGCCACGAGCTTTCGCGCCGCGTGTTTCACCCCGCTGCGTGATTGATCGCCACGTAGACTCTCTCAACCACGCCACGCACGGTCGAGCCTTTTTGGCCTTGGTTCTAGCGCCGGAGTCTGGCTTCCGGTTGCCTACCCGCGCCTAGGTGCGAAACACCTCGACAGGTGAGCATTAGCCCCCGCTTCGGAAATTAGAAGAACTTTAGATACCATCGATCAAGGTGGTGCTCGATTCCAATGCTATTGGAGCCAGTACATTGATAGAACAGTTTATTTTGAAGGGCCTAGCAGACTAAGATTGGTCCAGCCTACAATTTTTATTGATATTGTGCGGAAAACAATGGTTTTAGGGTGAAAGATAACCCCCTAAAATTTTAAGTCGCTAACCCTTCGTATAAGGATGATATGAGGGTAAATACCCTTAACTGTATCATTTTTTTTTCTCGGTTGTTAATTAAGATATTCGGGTAAAAAAGAAACAAAAATACTCGAACTTACCTCCTTCATATCATACATTTTTTTCACCATCGTGATCAAATTATTAAGGGTAGAAAAAATCATTTAATTTTTTAGGGGTGGGAATTGCAAGCAACTCTTCGAGTGACCACTTCCAAAAAATTCAAGAACAATGTTCTGTTGTTTATCTAACGTATAAATAAGGTTTCAAGATGGTCGGATTGGCGGAATATAGTAAAATATTGAAAAACAAATAAAATTACGTCATTATAATGCTATAATGTACAGTGCAGTGTTTCTCATCAGGATATTAAGTCCCTTCTTGATCAATTATTTCTTTTTAAACGCGACGCATATAATGACGTAATTTTATTTGTTTTTCAATATTTAACTATGTTCCACCAATCCGACCAACTTGAAACTTTATATACTTGAAACTTTATATTATATACTTTATATAAGCAACAGAACATTGTTCTTGAATTTTTTGGAAGTGGTCACTCGAAGGGTTGCTTGCAATTCCCACCCCTAAAAAATTAAATGATTTTTTTCTACCCTTAATAATTTGATCACGACGGTGAAAAAAATGTATGATATGAAGGAGGTAAGTCCGAGTATTTTCGTTTTTTTTTAATCCGAATATCTTAATTAACAACCGAGAACAAAAAATGATACAGTTAAGGGTATTTACCCTCATATGTAATGTAAAATTAAAATTTTAGGGGGTTATCTTTCAACCTAAAACTAACCTGAAACCATTGTTTACCACATAATATTAATAAAAATTGTTGGTGGGGCCGCTGGACCAATCTCAGTCTGCTAGGCCCTTTCTGCAATTTTCGGTAGCAGAGGAACGTACCTCGAATTCTGCTGAGAGACCAAGATAAAAACGCTCGACTCGAATGTTGAATTGATAAAACAGCTTGTTTCGAATTGCTGCGATTTGGTAGCAGAGGAACGCACGTCCAAGTCTGTTCAGGAAGCTAGAGAACGATCGAACGGGCGCATTAGGATCAGCAAGTCAAGGCTTCCTTCGCCTGTCCAATTGGAAATGATCCTGAGCGAGTAGGCAAACATTCCGAGACAATCCGTGTGGCAGCGTCCATCAGCCGGCTGCGCGTAATTTGTACGGCAATCGACGGACGATCCAGGCAGCTGGAACGATTCACGATCAAACACACGTAATACGCCGATCAGAATCCATCGGTGCATCTTGCTGTTCGTTGTACACCGCCCACGCCTCCATGTAATTAACACCTCTTGTTTACCTGCCTGCCTGATCTGATGGAACCAGGAGAATCCCGCGTGTATACGTAATTTGTCAAAGACTGTGATCCCTGAGGGTGAAGCGGATCGAGACAGGATCGAAGATCCTGGCGACTGCATCATAACGGCATAATGACTAGGTACACATTTATTCCTTTCTGTTAATGATTCCAGCAAGTCGGAAATATAATGGAACATGTCTGAAACAACAGGAGAACTTGCAACACAGCTATTAATTCTAGTCGTCGTCGTCGTCGTCGTCGTCGTCGTCGTCGTCGTCTACATGAATTATCTGGTGCGAGTGAAACCGGCAATAACGCAGTTACCAGCGGAATAATGAGAGAAGCTAAATCAGACGCTCTAATAGACGGCGCTTTCTTAAAGTTATAGCTAACAAGTCTAACTCGGGCGCATAACAGCAGCGTGCAACAAGTGTACTGCGAATATGGAAATTACCGAGAAGTTTCCAGTTCTATCCAATTTAAACCGGGGTCATAGCGGATGGTAGACATCGAAAGTATCTGAAGTTGAAAAACATCTGAATGTCTGAACAAGTTAAAATTACGCTTCATCAATGTGTTCATAGCTGAGTCAGCTATGCAGCGTCTCCACCGAGCAAAAATATTTCGTACTAGAATATACAAGAAAAGGTACTAGATTTGAAAAAAAGTACTAGATTTTGAATTCCTTACGTTTTATTCTAATTAGGGGCATTGTATATACTATATATAACGCTTATATATGCCTATGTACCATAATATTGCAGATGAACTCAATATAAAACTGTTAAATTCTATTTTATTCTATTATCAAGAAAAAAGAGTTCGCGAAGCAGTGTACCGATCCAAGATTTATCGTACGATGGATGGCCGCTAGTGGCGCTGCGCGGAAAAAACAGTAACGTATCTATAGTGACGAGGTAGTAGAGCCCTACGCCCTGCGTCTTGAGACAGTTATATCTCAACAAAAACATCCTGTAAACAGGAGCCAAGTTCTTATGGCCGTAAAAAGTTGTGAGATCAAACAAAATACGGCTAAGTTCGTTAGCTTAGAAATACATGTTGCAATACTGAAAAAAGCGTTTGTAAAAATTAGTTTAAAAGAACGGTATTTAATTTTTAAAGAGTTACATGGAGGGCTAAATTATTCAAACTTGGCCGTTACTTTTTAAACCAATGGCCGTAAAAGGTGTTAGGTAGCGGCCAAGTTTGAATTATTTAGCCCTTCATGCATCTGTTTAAAAATTAAATAGCCTTCTTTTAAACTAATTTTTACAAACGCTTTTTTCAGTATTGCAACATGTATTTCTAAGCTAACGAACTTGGCCGTATTTTGTTTGATCTCACAACTTTTTACGGCCGTAAGAACTTGGCTCCTGTTTACAGGATGTTTTTCTTGGGATTTCATCCATTTTTGTTGAATCGAAGATTAACACTCTGCTGACGACGCTCAGATCCGTTTGCCCCCCGCCGCTATAGACGATGCTCGGTGTAGTTTTTTTTATTGTTTACGTTAGAGCGATGGTTTTTTCATTATTATTTATTGCGACTTCGAAGCTAATAAAACGTATACTTGGGTATCATATGTTATGCTGCTATGTTCTATCCTACGTACTTATTTCGTAATGTTGTTTTTCAATACCACCCCTTCAAGGTGTAAAATTTCAAACTTTGACAATTATTCCTTTGAAGGTTTGTTATGGTAGACCTGTGTGCCAAATTTCAAGCTTGTAGGTCAATGGGAAGAACCCAAAAGGTTTTGATGATCCGTCAGTCAGTCAGTGACAAATTTAGCGATTTTTGAGGTCCTATATCTCGGAACCTACTAATGTTGGAACATTAATGTTTTGTCAATATTGAGACATGATAGCATTTAACAAGTGTACGAAATTACATCTCTCCATCTGCCTTCAGTGCCGAGTTATAAGCCTCTAAAAAACGGCTAAATTGTTTCGTGTAAAAGGAGGTAGTGCAAGAACTTGGCCGGTGCACTACCGTGCACCTAGATTGGCGCGAAAGTACCAAAACAATCTGTTCCGGACAAAGAAACTGTAGGACGTGTCCTACAAGTTACAAAATATAGACAAATATACACGTTATACATTCATTTTTCGGAATCAAATCATACAAATCTTTTCAAATTGACGAAAGTACTAGATCTGGTGGTGAACGTACTAGAACACTAAAAATTTATAAAAGATCTAGTACGAACGTACTAGCAGTGGAGACACTGGCTATGAGCTCTCCGGAGAGTTACATAAATTCAGCGTTCGCGGGCACGGAATGCAAACACAGCGGAAAGTGGAAAGGTAAAAAGGAAGGGGATGTAGAGAGGAGACACAAAGTTGTCTCGTTTTCAGAGACACAAAGCAACCGGATGGAAGCGGAAGAGGCGAGGAAGGAGAGGATGGATCGGATCGTTAGCCGTTAACCATCACCCAGGGCAAGACGTTGTCGTAACGGGGCTCATTCAGAACGTCCATTACTTACGTCGCGTAATATTATAGCTTCCTCATTAGAGAGTGTAAGGGTGAACGTAAACGAAACTTGCGCCGGGGGGCGCGGACCACGGGGGTCACCGTAATGACGTTCGGGTCGCCAAGAACAATCGCTCATTTCTTTCATTTCTCTTTTTTTTCGTTCGTTTGTTTACCTCTTCCTGCTCTCCTCTCTCTAGATGAGCCACGAACAATAGATCCGCTTCGGGACACTTTCTTCTCCAAGTCAATTCGATCCTCTCTTGTTCCCTTGTTTTATTAGTTGCTTGTTGACAAGATCGATCCACTAACTCGTATATTTCTTGTTTCACCGTCTAACGTTTCATTTTCCACAATGTCGTAAAAATTACATCGAGTTAATTCAGTTTCAAATAATAATATGTGATGTGAAATAACTGATAAACTCATTTCTCTTAAAGTTTCGCTCAGACCACTTTCATAATTACGGGCACAAATGAGCCCCTTAGTTGACAAGTTGAATTAAGTTAGTCTTCTTAACCATTTGCACTCGGTTGTCCCCTCTGAGCCACCAGTAAAAATTGCTGTACCATTATTCAAAAATATTTTTCACACTATTAAATATATCGGTATCTAAGCAATTATGAAACATTTAGTTATTGTACGAGGTACTATACCAATTTCATATCTATAAAATGTTAAAAATCACAAGGAATGGAAACATTCTAGATCGGAAAGAAAGTTTAATTTTGCAGTTATAATAGCTCCGAGTGCAAAGGGTTAATATTGTAGAAATTGCACTTCCGTGTAACATCGTATAAAAAGTTAAATGTACAATGTAACTTTATTGCAACTGCATAAAGCGAAAGAATACATAGTAACTATGTCATTATAACTTGGTGATTTAAGCGAGGAGGACTCTACAAACATGGGAGTGGGCGAACAGAGCCCCTACAACCTTTATTCTTGGGTGACACCTACACTGAGAAAAAAATCCTGTCGAAACAAAAAAATATATATATGTTGATTCAATAAGATGTACTATTGAATAGTGCCAATATCATATGAACTTATTTTAATATTTAATACTATTGAATTTCAATAACAAAACTCACTTCCGCCAATCATATAAGCCAATAGCTTGACCATCAATGTTTTCAAAAAAATAAGATATGGCCTCGAACCAATTCCAGTATAAATCAATACATTTCTCAAATTTTCTTAACAACATATCTGATTGAAGGAAAAAAAGAAATATTACGAATAATAATATACGGTATTGAATCAAATACTATTTTCAATCATTTCATGATGGACAATTCAAATACATCACGATTTGCTTCTAAATTTCATACTATTGAAAAGAATACATTGATATTCATCGAAGTAAAAAGATTACAATAACTCGCGTGTTATTGAAGTAACTACTTTTTTTCTCAGTGTACGTAGAATAGTTCATACTAACTTGTACTAGATTAATAAATACAAGCCAGAGAAATTTCGTTCATATTATAATAAAAATAATCAATTCACGGACTTATTCATTCATTCTTGTCCACTAAGCGGCTCAAATGGCTTACGAATAAATTTGAATTGAATAACGAGACGACGAGAGAGACAGCGCGCGAATAAGAACAAAACGGGAAAGGCGTTAAACAATTTTGTTATTTAATATTCGCCGCGGGCGGAAGGTAAAAATAGAAACGCGACTTCCCGCGGCGGCGGTTTGACCGGGTAAAATCGATTCCGAATCGATGCTCGTCCGCTCGAAACGCAGAGGTAATTTATCCGAACGTAAACCGGAAGTCCCAACGGCCGGCAAACGGAGGCAGCCGAAATTGGTATGCAAAACGAGATAAATCACGCTTACGTACGCCGCAGCTGCAGCCGCCGCCGCGAAGCACGAATTCGTTCATCACTCTGGATCCCGAATCGTTTTCTCCGAGCGTCGAGCTTCCTCGCTTTTGTATCGCGCTCTGAATAGGAAAAATCAGCGGATGGAATCGAATAAACTATTTCGCCGATTAAGAATTCGACCGGGGAATCGGCGGAAAACCATCGTGCGTGCGAAAACCTTTTTCCTCGATTTGTCTACAATTATTGTCGTGCCATTTTTCCCGACGAAATGCCACCGTCGTCAACATCGTCTTTCGTTTGGCACATTCGTCACGTTTAGACACACAGCTTGCGTGTTTCTTTTCGGGCCGCGAACTCGCAGAAATTCGCCTTTTCCGATCTCGTGTGTATGGAACGTGCCGCGGTGTCTACACGCTTTGACAACTCTCGCAACAATTCCCGCGTTTTACCCCCTCGGAAGCCAGAAGATATTCTTCTGGAAATTGCATCGTCTTCCCGGAAGTGCTCTCCTTGCGTGGCCGATGACAGTTGTTTCACGGAAATGTAGTCGCACGTTAAAGCGAGAACCGACACGGCGCACAGTGGGCGACTTGGTCGAAACTCGATTCAAAATCAATGAACTTTCGTTAGAAATGAGGTAGAGCGATGAACTTTTTTTAAAATTAAAGCTGAAAATTTGCAGAATATGGGAAAAATAGGGAGATTATGGTAAGAACATTTTTTTCAACGTTGAGAAAATTCGTTAAACTTGCACAATTTCGAGAAAATTGTGGTTTTTTCCAATACCACGCGCGGAAAAAATTTTTTTGAACATGCTGTACTTCATTCCCCGTAGTTTTTTCACGCTGATTTCAAATCTGGCCTCAAAATTTTTCTACGACCTCAGGATATTGCAAAATCGATTTCTTGAAATTCTACACGTTTAACGAATTTTCTCATGGTTAAAAAAACGTTCGTACCATAATATCCCTATTTTTCCCATATCCTGCAATGTTTCAGCTTTAATTTAAAAAAAATTTCATCGCTCTACCTCATTTCTATCGAAAGTTCTTTGATTTTGAATCGAGTCTGGTCCAAATTTTCCACTGTGCGCCGACGCGACGAACAGTGGGCCAAAATCTCTGTCAAAATCAAAGAACTTTCGATAGAAGTGAGGTAGAGCGATGAAATTTCTTTTAAATTAAAGCTGAAACATTGCAGAATATGGGAAAAATAGGGAGATTATGGTACGAACGTTTTTTAACCTTGAGAAAATTCGTTAAACATGTAGAACTTCAAGAAATCGATTTTGCAATATCCTGAGGTCGTAGATCAATTTTGAGATCAGATTTGAAATCAGCGTGAAAAAATCTACGGGAAATGGAGTACAGCATGTTAAAAAAAAATTTTTTACGCGCGTGGTATTGGAAAAACCACCATTTCCTAGAAATTGTGCGAGTTTAACGAATTTTCTCAACGTTGAAAAACGTTTTTACCATAATCTCCATAATTATCCCATATCCTGCAAAGTTTCAGCTTTAATTTTAAAAAAATTTCATCGCTCTACCTCATTTCTATCGAAAGTTCTTTGATTTTGAATCGAGTTTCGACCAAATTGCCCACTGTGCGGCGCTTTGGAAATTGCACCCGAGCTTCGCCCATTGCTTCGGAAATCACTTGCAGCGGGTCGAACGGTGGATATTGTGGAAAACTGCCCCGGGAACTTTGTATACGAACGTTACATAAATACGTTTAATTGAGAGTATTGTCCCGCCGCAACCTTGCAAGTATTATAATATTTCAACATTGAAAACGATAGGCTCGCCTCCTTTAACACTCGTGTCCTAGAAACGAGAGCGGCTGGGATCGTTTATGATGAGGATGTAACACGGCCGCCGTGTTTTTACGCGAGGATTATTTAAGGGCCACATGGTCGGGGAATTATGACGCTTTCCTCCATAAACTGGGTCGAGGATTAAGGGCAAATTACTCGATGAGATTGGCATGAAAGTGACATTATTGACGGCGACATCGGCTCCGTTGATTTTAATCCGGCAGAGTGCTTCGACATTATACTCCCAACGTCTTCGGCGAAAATATTAGGTTGTTGCATATGAAGTGTCCGATTTTAGAACGCAACTCTTAGAAAACGTTTCGATCAAGAAATGCTATTACAGTCTCTATAGGTTTATTATATAAAACTTTGAGGTACAAAGCTGATCATTAATTAATTATTTCACAATTAATGAAATTATAAAAATGCTTTCATAAGAAGTGATTTAATAAATATCTTGGCTGCTGTTTACTGTACCGCACTCAAAATTTCTGCCTCTCTCCTATTAATTATGATGTATTTGGTATGTAATCCAGTAGATTTGTACCCGGGGCAGTTGCAGGTCGAAGTTTCGAGCCTGTAGGATCAGTGGTTCAGGAGTTATGTTTGCTCAAAGTAGCGCATTTTTCAGTATTTTTGCGTGTTCCTTTTATATGTCTGGAAAAACAACTTATTGACGATAGCATTATGTGATTTTTGGTGAAAATGTGGTGATTAGTTAACGTAAGTACTAGTCGATAATGTTAAAAGGAACTACAAAATCAAGATAACAATCTTGTAAGTGAAAAACGTGAATGACACAATATTTTATTCTTATTCAATATCTTATTACAATCAAGAAACTTCGTAGATAAAATACGTAGATGACACTGCTAAAAATCGGATATTTCGTATGCAACCACTTAATATAGATTTGCTTTTTTATTAACAGTGATCATACCCAAAATACGACTGGTATTTATTGTATAATGTTGACTTTTCATTGGTCTGTTTACTCGCCTCGACTAAACACACGTTCAATTAGCGAATTCAAAAATGGCCTTGCACACCTCGATGCGTTATTTGATTTATGTCCGGCGAATGATTGATGCTGCGGTGTAGAAATATTTGGTGAAAATAATGAATCCAAATACGATTATAATAAGACAATAACGTTCGTGATATTTGTTGCGGAATTATACACTGTTGGCACTGAATTTGAGATAGCCATTTGTTTCGTATATCTGTAGGATATCTCGGTAAATCTTTCCATTATTTTTCATCAATATGGAAAATGTCTGCGACGCGATCTGAAGTATGTACAGGGTGAGTCACCTAACGTTGCCACCTGAAATATCTGTGTTATTTATAAAGATACATCAAATGTGTCTGAAGGACAAAGTTGAATGGTAAAATGGGGCTGATACGGTACAAAAAATATTTCTGTTTTTATGTAATTTTTTTTAGAGATATATGAAGGTCATCTTGATTTTTTAAAATGGAATGAGGTATTTTTTAATGCATCAATAAAAAAGTGGTTTTGTAAAAAGTGGCTTTATAAAAATGGTATTTTAGAATTATTTAAATTGAAATATCTCCTGCACTACTAACTTTTCGACATACATACATAGGTTAGTACCTTTTTATAAAGAATGTTCAGCTTCATCGATTGATGTATTAGAAAATACCTCATTCCATTAAAAAACATGAAGGTGGGAGGTCATATCTCTGAAAAAAATTACATAAAAACAAAACTCTTTTTTGTATCGTCGTATGAGCCCTATTTGACTTTGCCAACTTTGTCACCCTGTATAGCTCGCAAGAACTGCAGTGCCGTAGTCCTGACCTAGCCGTTATCCAATTCTAAACGCGTTAAAACGAAACCCCTTCGTGCAATGCGATATTGCACTCACGATAGTGGCTAATATTTCAGATGACGTGATAAATACCGAGGATCCTTCTACTGTGAATTATTAGTCAATGTGAATTATTAATCGATTCGCTGAATGATAAGATTAGTCTTCTGCAACTCGCAGATTGTTGTTCGTTCGAGGTAATTTGGCAGTAGTAACGGTAGTGGATTTCAAGTATATTTTAGAGTCTAGTCTATTACATTTTGCGAAATGTATCCTCTTGCGAAGAACGAAGAAAAATAATGTCGTTGAAGAAAGTTCGAAATGCTTCCGATATAATCGTATTTCGAGAAAGAAGAGTCCCCGCCGACTGTTCTCGAAGAAGAATCAGAAGTCGCCGCGATGAGGATAAATAGAAGTTGAAACCATCGCGACAGAATCGTCCAACACGGAAAACCGGTCGAGCTGGAACTTCTTACTGGGAAGCATTCCATTTCAGCAGGAAAGTGAGGAATAAACCAGAGGAACACTGAGCATTGACCTTAGCCGGAAGCGCTTCTTCCACGAGGAATCTTTCCTCGAGCTCAAACTATTATTTCTATCGATTATAATACTGTCACTGAAAAACCATTCTCAATGCTGTGCGAGTTTCCTTCTCTGAAAGTTAAGATTTTTAGGCACGGGGTGAACAGCCCCCTTATTTTGCTATTATTAGTTCGCGACCTTCACATTTTCCCAAACCAAATCATTTATATAATATGTATTTTTTAAGCACGAGTATTTTATATCAAATTATTCGCAAAATTCAGAGCTTCCCAATGATATATAGTTCAAGAGGAATGATCAGAACTGATGAAACAAAACGTCGCAAATTTAGTTGCCTGGCTAATAAAAACATGGGCTAAAATTTTGGGACACGGGGCCAACAAACTCCAAGAACTGCAAATCCCTACCTCCTTAATTTCAAAGTATTCCAAAGTATTGTTCTCTTATACATATAAACACTGTATGTGTTTTAACATCTAAGGTCAAAACTCAGGAATGTCAATGTTCTTACCATTTTTAGAAAATGGTATTCATTTGGATGTGTTCTGTTGAAATGGTTGGCTTTTCGTCAGTTTGAATTCACCGTCAAAAATTGATTCCAACACGTGTCGATCATCATACGTGATTGATCGAATGTCTAAATGCGTCGTTCCAATAGTGGTGTGTTGCTTTCTTTCAACAGTTTCACTTCAATTAAAGTATGACCAGTATGAAACTCAGTCAATGACTTATTATGCTCCTTTAACAATTTTGTATACATAGCATGTACGTTTTTTCAAAAGTTAATTTTACAATCAGTGTTTTTTCTCCTATTAAATACTTATTATATTAACTCAAAAAAAATATATTTTCATACGCGATGTTCTCTTGAAAATGATCCAAGCCCGGATCGAAACGTTGAGAAGTTAACTTACTGCAAATTGGCTTTGTTTGTTTCTTGTGATCGAACCTGTGCGCTGTGAGCATATATTAATATTTACTCCTTAATTTCGCTAAAAATATTGGTTAAAATTGCAGGGTAGGGGGCTACGAAACAGCAAAAACCACAAAGTTCCACACTGAGAAAAAAATCCTGCCGAAACGAAAAAAATATATGTTGATTCAATAAGATGTACTATTGAATAGTGCCAGTATCATATGAACTTATCTTAATATTTAATACTATTGAATTTCAATAGCAAAACTCACTTCCGCCAATCATATAAGCCAATAGCTTGACCATCAATGTTTTCAAAAAAATAAGATATGGCCTCAAACCAATTCCAGTATAAATCAATACATTTCTCAAAATTTTTTAACAACATATCTGATTGAAGGAAAAAAAGAAATATTACGAATAATAATATACGGTATTGAATCAAATAATATTTTCAATCATTTCATGATGAACAATTCAAATACATCACGATTTGCTTTTCTAAATTTCATACTATTGAAAAGAATACATTACAGAATACACAACAATTTATTTTTCTCAGTGTATAATATGTATTTTTTAAGCACGAGTATTTTACATCAAATTATTCGCAAAATTCAGAGCTTTCCAATGATATACAGTTCAAGAGGAATGATCACAACTTACGAAACAAAAGGTCGCAAATTTAGTTGCCAGCCTAATAAAAACATGGGTTAAAATTTTGGGACACAGGGCCAACAAACTTCAACAACTGCAAATCCCTACCTCCTTAATTTCGCTAAAAATATTGGTTAAAATTGCAGAGTAGCGGGCTACGAAACGGCAAAACCGCAAAGTTCCACGTGGTCGATTTCCTAATAGTAAAAAGTGTTGAGATCGGTGATCGTCGAGGCCGAGCAGGTTGCGGGGCGACAAGGTAGCCGAAAGCTGTGACGGATACATCCCCCGATGTCCAGAGAGCAGTCGCTAATCCCCTTTTACCAGCGTGGCAGGGCGGCAATCTCCATCAGAGACCTCCCGCTACTCGTTGAACACGCTGGCGGTCTACGATGGCGTGCAGACCACGCGAAGATGGGATAATTTCCCGCTCGTGCCGCGCCGCGCCGTCACGCGATCCGCCGGACGCTCTTCAGCTTTCAGAGGTTGCATCGGCGGTGGATCGCGCGCCGCCGACGACATTTGCATACTGCATACGGTGCAGAGAGCCAGTATATACCCGGCGCTATAACGTGCCGCTCGTGTCGACGGATTTCGCGGCGATCGCGATAGCTGCTGCTCCGCATATCCCTCTTCGTTTATCACAAGATCATTTCGTCGGCCGACTCTGATACGCCGCGTTTAGGTTTCCATCGCGGCCCGTGAGCCTTTCCGCGTGCCGCCACCTCTTTTCCACGAAACCAACTCACCCCCCCCCCCTTTGTTCCACCAAGAATTATCAATGGTTTACGCTCCTTTTCTGTTCCAACGAAATGGCTCTTTTTATTCCTCAGCAGGTTAAAGGCGAGACTGTCTGCATGTAGAGCACGTCTGGGAAACTGATTGCTCACGAGAACTGCCACCTGCAACACTCATTACCATGTCGAGTCGTAGTACACTGTTTCGAGGAGAGATTCCATCGGATATGCTGTCAGCTGGTTCTTTAGACATTCTCTTTTTATTCCGACATTAACGCCCCGAAACTCCAGGGCCTACAGAATACAGAAAAAACACAGTATGTGTTTTAACATCTAAGGTGAAAACTCAGGAATGTCAATGTTCTTACCATTTCTAGAAAATGGTATTCATTCGGATGTGTTCTGTTGAAATGGTTGGCTTTTCGTCAGTTTGAATTCACCGTCAAAAATCGATTCCAACACGTGTCGATCATCACACGTGATTGGTCGAATGTCTAAATGCGTCGTTCCAATAGTGGTGTGTTGCTTTCTTTCAACAGTTTCACTTCAGTTAAAGTATGACCAGTATGAAACTCAGTCAAGTCCTTATTATTCTCCATTAACAATTTTGTATACATAGCGTGTATGTTTTTCAAAAGTTAATTTTACAATCAGTGTTTCTCTCCTATTAAATACTTATTATATTAACTCACAAAATATATATATGTTCATACGCGATGTTCTCTTGAACATGATCCAAACCCGGATCGAAACGTTGAGAAGTTAACTTATTGCAAATTTCCTTTGTTTGTTTCTTGTGATCGAACCTGTGCGCTGTGAGCATTTATTAATATTTAGAATACAAGACGTAGGAAAAGAACCTTCTTTGTTTTCTCGTTGTGGAACCTTGATCAACGTGTTCGTGGTGTTTTACTGATTAAAACGAGTCTAAACACGGTGCAATTTGGACATTGTTTATCATAGAACGGTTATGGACGCGGTAGGGGCCTCTCCAACATGGCTACCCTCATGCAGTGTCGCCAGGAACAACCGATACCGGTTGTTTTTTCCTCTCCTCCTTTTCCCCTTCCACTATCCCATTCCAGCACCATGAGCACACTCCAACTTGTGTCGTTATTAGAAAGGGGGCAAACTATAAGGTGAAGTGCCCCATGCCTGGACAGCATGTTCTTCTATTTTAAATTTTATCACTTTAAATAAACAAAAATAATTTTTTTAGATTTTTAACATACAGTTCGGAGTTTGTAAAGTAATTTAAAATGAAAAAATCATTGTTTAGGTTAATATCATAAATGTATAATATTAACAAGAATAATTCAAACCTATAGTTGGACATATTAAATCCAATCTAAGCTAGTACCTGGACAGAAGTAGAGCCTATACCGGAACAAATTGAATTTACATATAATCTGCAACAGACACTATAGTGCTCCAAGCACTATGGCCGCTAGCGATGGGCGATGAATTTTGAATTAAAAAAGAAACTGAACTCCCATGATGCCGCGACCATACTGTTTTCAATATCATTCCGGCCAAATCCCCGTTTACCGGCACACAACGCGTGTACCCGGACCAATCTCTGCGTTCCGCATACTTTACTTTAACCACTTAACTCGATTAACTAACTTTCAGCTAACGTTGCATGTTAAACACACCGACGCGGATTAGCTTGATTGGTATCGATACGAATATGTTTACCGAATGCTAAAACTTTGATCAAACACTTAGCTAGCGAGCTCGCCGGGAGTCCCTCCACGAGCCGAACAAAACTTGTCGAAACAGTTGTTCGTAGCGCAGCAACGTGATAAATTATTTCCGGAATTTTGCTGGCTCGAACCCTTCGCTTCATCATTCATTCCGTTGCCGGGTTGGCGAGTTGTTAATTGTTTCTTACCGGAGGAAGGTATACGATTCATGGCGGAAGAAGGATTGTTGGGAAAGTTGAACACGTCCGAGCGGAAAATCGCGGTTCTGCTGATTCTTGATTCTTTTGGCTGTAGTACATATTAAGAGTCACCGGGTATACGTTCCGAATATCGGTTGGGATATCAGCGAGACGATGATCGTTCCAGCGTGTGTCACGTCACGAGGTCCAGGCCCGGTGGTTCTGGAGAGCATATGGTGGATGGATGTGGTGATTTACAAAAACGGTTTCGCCGTCACGTCACCGTCGTCGGCCGAGCCGTTCACGAGGGAATAACGCTCGTCGCTCGTTGTCCACGAGAAAGGCTTACCGGTGTTTTTCGCGTACTAGCTGCTCGTACCGAGCCTAAATCTAAGTCACCGGTGGCGCTTCTTGTACCCGTGATCCGGGATATCCCCGGCGAACAAGCCGCGGCTGGGTGGTCCCGCAAGAAACGGGGCCCGAGCAACGTCCTCTCATGTCGGGCCCAATTTGCTTGTGTCGACTCGCTCCGAGAAACCAGCAAAATTCAATCGACGAACCATTTTTCTGGAACGTTGTACACGGTGTTCACGCGTCTTGCAAATAATAAATACAGGGTGAGTCGCCTAACGTTGTCACCTCAAATATCTTTGTTGTTTTTAAACATACATGATGGACAAATTAAGTCTTGACATTAAGTCTTGAGGTCAAAGATGAATGGTAAAATGAGCCTCATTTGATACCAAAATAATTTTTGTTTTTATGTAATTTCTTTTAGAGATATCAAGGTCATATTCATTTTTTTTATGAAACTACCCTTTCTTAAACATCTACGATGATAGTTCCTTTCATTACGAATTCAGTGGCTATAATTACTCACGGTCATTCAAGGTCACGGACAGAAAAACGTATAGAACTAAAATTTGGAACAGAATACCTGTATTTCGTAAATGATTTGTTTTATTTCTTATATTATTCTTTAATTGTAATTTGTGCTGGTAATTGTTGAAACTAAATGATAGTAAAATGATTCCCATCATTATTACTTTAACCCTCTTTCTAGTATGAGTGGTCAACTACTAACGAACAGAAGGTCAATTACTAGATTTTTCATTTTCAAGAGTGGTCAACTTCTGAAGCAATTACTGAATTTTTTAATATGTTTCTGAAATTTGTATAAGTAAACTTTTTTTAAAAAGTGGCCTTGGTACATAATCTAGAGTGTCTTCAGGCATCGACTCTCGCTATTTGATGACAGAGCAAGTGGTTACTATTGTTCGCGTGGAAAACTTCTCTTAACTGGTTAACTATTAGTACTTTTACCTTATATGTATCGTTTTATATCATAAGGTCACAAGATCACTTCAAGGTCATAGAAGATAAGAAACGGATGATACATTTTGAACATATCAGACTGAGTATATTCCTTTAATTTTTGTAAAAATAGTCGATAATTGCCAGTTTTTGTTAATGGCATCCTGTTCCCGAAATTCCCGGGAAAGGGGTAACGTCAGCCCCCGTATCGGGAAGCCGTCGCTCCCGTGAATAAGGCGAAGGAAAACGTTATAGGACCCGCCGCGGCGCAAAACAAGGCAAGAAAAGTTTTCACTGCAAGATGTACAGGGTGGTCGGTCCGCATCGATTTTGGATAAAAGTAAATAACCGTCGACGGCCCGGGGGCGACGCCGTTCCCGAAGATCTACCCTGTTGATGTTCCGGGGCTAAGAAAGTGCAAGGGAATCCCACGACACCTATACCGAACCACTCTGACTCCATGGCCTATTTGTGAGATGGCACGAGGACTACGACGTAACAGAATTTATTCCCTCTGTCCCTGCAACCCTAACCTACCCCTTTCCTCACGTCTCTTTTATTCTTGCTGAAACTTTTACCAAAACGTTCCCATTCTCTGTATCATCAATATTTCCATTTTGCAGACGATCGCACAATTTATTTTTATCATTCTTGCCGCTCTCTTGTCGTCCGTTCGGTATACTGAGAAAAAAAGTAGTTCCTTCAATAACACGCGTGTTATTGTAATCTTTTTACTTCGATGAATATCAATGTATTCTTTTCAATAGTATGAAATTTAGAAGCAAATCGTGATGTATTTGAATTGTCTATCATGAAATGATTGAAAATAGTATTTGATTCAATACCGTATATTATTGTTCGTAACATTTCTTTTTTTCCCTTCAATCAGATATGTTGTTAAAAAAGTTTGAGAAATTTATTGATTTATACTGGAATTGGTTCGAGGCCATATCTTATTTTTTTGAAAACATTGATGGTCAAGCTATTGGCTTATATGATTGGCGGAAATGAGTTTTGCTATTGAAATTCAATAGTATTAAATATTAAAATAAGTTCATATGATATTGGCACTATTCAATAGTACATCTTATCGAATCAACATATATTTTTTTTGTTTCGACATGATTTTTTTCTCAGTGTACAGATTTTTAACCACAATTCTTCGTCCTTTGACCGTTTATTCTCTGCTCCCCGAAAATGGATATTGCGATATGTTGTACGCGAAATCTCGACCGACGCTTGAAATGAGAACCGGCGAAATTGGTGTATTTCTCGTGCCCGCTCCGAGTTGAATCCGCCACTTATCGACGCGATATTGTTTTCGACGATCCGTCGTTTCGACGTACGCCCTTCTCGTGGAATTGTAACAGCGTAAATATGTTTTCCAAAGATCCGAGAATTTTGTCCAGTCCGTTTTATTATTACCAGGCAGCCTCTCGTACCGTGTAGAACAGTGGCAGCCAATACGCGGCACGTCTGACTAGCCCCGTGGAATAGGGAATTAAATATCGAAGGTTCCGACGGTGATTAACTTTACGAGGGTAATGGAGATCATGTTCTGCAATCGAATGTCAATACCTTTCGCTGTGCAGCAATTTAAACTTCACTTTATTTCATCGTTAATACGGAGCTCCATTTTCTCCCTCTCCCGAACATTCCTCGGTCAAGGAATTTTCATTACTTCGACGCTGATCAATCTGTGCTTCCCTCGATATATTTTTATGGATTGCGATTATCAGATTATTTGGATACATTCTCCGCATCGCTTCGAGAGAACCGTTTCGCGCGATCAAATAACGAAAAGTATGAATTCGACAGCAATATTATAAAATGCGTGGTTCAGTCCAGAACGGAGAATTAGAAAAATATATGAAAAAGAACTTTTTCACGCTTATATTAAAATTTTTGTAAACATTGGTGCCTGTAGATAAAAGCGTGGAACGCTAAACTGTATTGACGTAATCTTCGTGGGCGCTCCACGCTTTTATTTATAGTCACTAATGTCTACGAACATTATTTTCTCCCTTTTAGTACATTTTAATATAAGCGTGATTTTTGAAAAGTTCTTTTTTATATATCTTTTTATTTTCTAATTTTTAGTCTTTGTTAAATGGAACGCAAGATAGGGATTAGATAGAATGAGTTAGATAGAAATCTGTGTCAAAATCAAAGAACTTTCGATAGAAATGAGTTAGAGCGATGAAATTTTTTTTAATGAAAGCTGAAACTTTGCAGAATATGGGATAATTATAGAGAATGTGGTACGCACGTTTTATAACCTTGAAAGAATTCGTTAAACTTGCACAATTTCTAGAAAATTGTGGTTTTTCCAATACCACGCGAGGAAAAAATTTTTTTTAACATGCAACACATCATTTCCCGTCGATTTTTTCAGGCTTTAAAAAGTGCTTTAAAATTCGATTAAAAAATTTGACGCATACAACAACAACAACAACAACAACGACAGCTCGGCAAGCTATTATATAATCGTCGAATTAATTAGTTTGCATACTGCACAGTGGACGAGAGCACACTAGAAGAAGGAAGGTCTCACCTTTATAATTCAGTATCAAAGGATCATATCAAAGGATCTCGAAAAAATTGCCTTATATCCAGTTATTCTTCCGCTCCTTTCATCGGACTATCCCTACAAAGGAAGGGTAAGAAGGCCGGATATGGGATTAATTAAAATTTTAAAAGTCTATTATCGTTATCATCGCATTCTTCCCCTGCCACAAAAGCCCGCACCATTGCGCTAACAGGATAACACCGGGAGGGACTGAATGCAGCTCAAAGGTGACCACATTTGCTTGTAATATTGTCCCAACAACAAAACAATATGGAAATGCCTTTTCAATGTAACATTACTATGATGAAGGAACGTCTTATTTCCTACGACGAGTATATTCGGCATCAATCAAAGAAGCGGTTGTCTGGTACAGGATCCTAATCACGTGTTATGGCAATGCCCGATCTATGATAATAATAGAGATGCTCTGATTCACAAACTTTGCAACAAGGGTTACTTTCCACCGTATACAGTAGATTCCTTTTTGTGCGGACCCTTTACTTGCCCCTTACTTTATACAGGGTGGGGCACTATAAACAGGTCACCTGAATAACTGCTATTGGTGTTAGGACAAAATGCATCAGACCAAACTTGGTGTTTTAGAGTTATTTAAATTGAAATATCTCCTGAACTACTAACTTTTCGACATACATGGGTTAGTACTTTTTTCATTAGGAATGTCCAGCTGCATCGATTGTTGTATTAGAAAATATCTCGTTCCATTTAGAAAAATGAAGTTGACCTTCATATGTCCTTTACGCGTCCACCTACAAAAAAGCTACTAAGATCAGATTAATGGCCCCTCGAAACCAAGCAATTTCCATCTGATGCATTTTTTCCTAACACCAATAGCAGCCGAGTTATTCAGGTGACTTGTTTATAGGGGTCCCATAGAAATCACCGACATGGTTTTCACCGACATTTCATTAATTTTTTACGTATTAATCAATTAATTAATCTGGATTGAATAAAAATCAGTGGAAAAGCGAAATATGAAACCGAGTGTTCTTGAATTAATTAATAAATAAATAAAAAATTAATGAAACGTTGTCGGTGAAAACCGTGTCGGAGAAATCTGTGTCGATGATTTCCATGGGACCCGTTTATAGTGCCCTACTCTGTATACATAAATTTCTTAGGCTCACTGTTTACACCAGGCATGCACAACCGGACGATTTGGGAGCGGGTGAGACTCACATACTGACAAGTCACGCTCAGTGCGTTCCCCTTCCTTACGTCCGAGCTAGGTCTCGGCTCATGAGTCGCACCTAGAGCTACGAGTTGTGCACGCCTGATTTACACCATTAGAGCTGTATGTATTCGGAAATGTTCCACCATATTGTCAACCCTAGATTCTAAGTTATCTTTGTAATGTTAGCATGCACAGTCACGTGTATGCTGCTAATAATCCCATGTTGGGGTTTTATACAGTGACTCCCATTAATATTTGGACACTCTTAAAAATACCATAACTTCCGAAAACGATGTCCCAAATCTGAAAAACATTTTTTGGGACATCGTAGAATTTGAGTGGTACCTTATTGAAAGTGAAGTAATGAAAAAAAGCATAAAATAAAAAATAGAATAAAACAGAAGCACGCGGTGGATATGTAGACGAAAAGAAAGTGTAATTATTTTTTATCATTATCGGTGAGATATTTAATAAATTATTATTAAAATATGTTCTGCAATACTGTACGAACTGAAATACGTACAAGATAATCAAATTTACCAAAGATATCATAACTTTTTTCAGGTAGTTATAAGAATTAAGGAAGTGTCCACATACTTTTGAGCGGCAGTCTTTGTACAGTGACTCCCATTAATATTCGGACACTCTTAAAAACACCATAACTTCTTTGATATTGGAATGTACGACTTGAAATTTTTGGAGAAGTTAGAACAATTGGTTTGCTACACAACGTGACAAAAATTTTTGAAAAAAACTGCAAGTTGTCGGAATTGCAGAGAAAATACTAAAAGTTGTATTTTTCACCTTTTTTTTGCGGGCTTATATGGAAAATTTAGAAAACAGGTTTCGTAGATCTGTATCAATTAAACATATTCTGAAAATTTCATCAAAATCGGTCGACGTAATTAGGTACAAACTTTTGAAGATGGTAAAAATTGCAGTTTTTCACGATTTTCGTCCTCCAACTGCAGTAATTCTAAGGATTCTTAAATCTTTCAACGCCTGTCGTCTTTTCCCGCATCAACCGATTTCCATGAAACTTTCACAGTGCATATAATTGATACAGATCTACGAAACGTATTTTTTAAAATTTCAATATAAGCCCGCATAAAAAAGGTGTAAAATGCAACTTTTAGTATTTTCTCTATAATTCCGATCAAATGCAATTTTTGAAAAAATTTCTTTTCACATCCTGTAGTAAACTAGTTGCTGTAGCTTCCAAAAAAAGTTCGAATCGGATAGTCCGATATTAAAAAAGTGATGGTGTTTTTAAGAGTGTCCGAACATTAGTGGGAGTCTCTGTAGCTTAATAAAAAAAAACCAAAGGATTGTTATATTTTCAACATTGAAAAGGTGAGATTGAAATCCTCATCTAAAAGAAAATGTCCAGCCAACGTTCATGCAGATTCTCGGATTTAATCAAAATGAAACTCGCTCTCGTCATTCTTCTCGAAGATTTCATCAGATCCTATCGTTTTCGGGGCGATATTTGACGAATGAACCGTTCATAAACTTTCACTTCCATCCCATACTTTCACTCGGGACCATTCCCGTCTCGTAGCTCGCTGTTCTCTTCATCTCGAACACATCCCGAGCGAAGTTTTCGAATAGTTCGCCGAGGGGGACGAGGTGCGCGAACTTCCCTCCTGGAGAAATCGATTAGGCGAACTTGATTATAGCCTGCCGAAGAATAGGAGGAATAGAAATTTCGGAACGGTCGATAAAAGCAAGTTTAATTGCTACTGGCAGACCATGATGTTTCTGTCCGAAACGCGTTATAGTAATCCTCGTCGAATTTCCGGCGGAAAACTCCGGCGGTCTTGAGAGGATATGAAATGTTTCGCATAACTGAAGTTTATTGCTTTCGCTGGAACACTTTCAACGGGACAATATGGGACGGTCTTAAATTCCCATTTTTATAGGCAAGTTTAAATAAAGTTCACTCTTTGCACTCGGAGCAATTCTAACTTGAAAATTGAACATTTCCTCCTAGTTAGAATAATATCCATTTCCTATGATTCTATCAATTTTACGGATGCGAAATTGGTATAATAGCTCGTACAATACCTAAATCAGGCCTGGCCAACCCATATGGTTTCACGGGCCACACTTTAGGTAAACATGCTTTTAAGAAATGTAATACAAATACAAAATGAATAAACCTTTATTGTTATACTATGATTTAATATAATTAACTGTCGAGTCTCTTAATTAATGAGATGTTTGTTTATCCTTTCATTCGCTTAATTTTTGTACATCTCTATTTATGTCCGACGTTGCACATCTTTTGTTAGCTGGTTTTCTAAATTGACATCAGTTAATGAAGCACGTGATGAACTCTTTGTAAATTTCATCTTCGAAATAATGTTTCACAAACGCGTGTAGATGCAAAAGCACTTGCAACTCGTTGTGCAAAATATCTTATGTTGGAATATCTCTCGGATGTAATATAAGTATTGTAAAAATTAATTTTTGATGTGGACACAAAAGAAAATACAAATATAAAATATAAAAAATACTTTTCATCAAACACGCTTATATTAAAATGCACGAAAAAGGAGAAAATAATTTTTATCCTGATTCTGCCAAAAATTTAATATAAATTTAAATAGCCTCCACGAAGATTACGTCAATATATAGTCATTAATCTCATGATTTTATTTAAATTTGTATGAAATTTTTTGGAGAACCAGGAAATATTAAAGGAATATTAAATCGCCCGGCGGGCCGTACAATTTAACGTTGCGAGCCGCGTGTTGGCCAGGCCTGACCTAAAGGTTCAAGTATTTTTACTCAGAATAAGGATTCTTCCGAATCTTACGCGAGTATGGCAAAGCAGGTTACACGTCGACGATTCGAGCCGCCCGCCATTTATTAATGATGGTCGGATCGCGGCCATTTCGTGACCGGTTATGCAATCGGATCGAAAGGGAATGTTTAATGACGGGCGACGTTTAAAACAACGTCGCGGAACCGTTTTAAATAATGTAATTAACCGAGGCCGATGGCAAATATTGATTTTCGACAAGCAAAAACGACAGTGCGGGTCGTGGAGGGAGGGGGTGGAACGTTCATTGTTGAAATGATTTTATCGGGGCCGATGGACCCGTCCCACGGCAGACAGTCATTACCGCCATTATCGTAACGGCGGCGTTGCCCGGGCCTGACGTCATTATCATCGTCGATATTAATAAAGGTAACATTACTGCACAATTACCGACGTTCACCGCGATAAAATAACGTTTGCGGACGATATTGCCGCCGACGTGGCTTACCCTCACCGCCATACTCGTGATTAATGTCAGCAAAGTGCTGCGATTTCAAGCGATGCGATGGCAGCTGCTGCGCCTCTTCCTCCATTCTTGATTCCTCGTTTCATTCGTCATTTTTATGATGGCTGGTTATTACGTCACGCGAATCTTCTACGCGAATTTTTTATCGGACCGCCGCAAAGTGTGTCAAATGGCTATTTTCACTGGACAAAATTCACTTTCAAATAAACAGAAACTAACTGTGCCAATATATATAATCTAAAATAACCATGTATTAAAACCCTTGAATATTTAAACATAAAATTCTTCTGTTGAATGTTTACAGTGTGTACACTTCACCTTAAAGACGGACGGTTGACCTATAAATGAATGGCCACATTTCCATACGCGCGCTGGAAATACTTAAAAATTTACCAAGGAGCATTTGAATTAGTAATTCCAAATTATCGATAACCTTCCCCTATTTTTGTAAATAAAATGTCGAAGATGTGAACTTATTTCTCCACAGAAATTTCCATGTTGCTCCTCTTCGTTAATGAATTAGTATAAGCCCCACGTCGCCCCACGCGATGACTTTTACATATTATAAAGTAGACTTTCTAATTTATTTTAATACCAAAATTGACTTGCGAACGCCTGATTGTGCGCTAATAAAAAAATAAATAAGTTTTTTATTTTTATTTTGCTGTAAACCCAAAGTAAAATATTAGGTCGTAACATAACTAACTGTTCTAAAAATTTGATAATTATTCATATTTTATACAGCTGTGAACATATTAATTAATAAATATAGAGAAATAGGCGATTTAGAATTTTGTCCAGCTAAAAATGGCCATTTTGTCATCGAATAAATAATCAGAACAGCTTTCGGATAAATTAACTGTTCATCTCGGAACTTGAAATTTAGTTATCCCATTATACAAAAATTCATTTATATTAAGATTAACTTCGGGTACGCAAGATTATAGTGTTGGAACGCGTAAAAGAAACATTTTGCGAAACGAATGGCCGGAGATTTCTGCGACTGACGCTCGAAGGGCGAAATGAGAACGAATTCGAGGGGATGAAGGGAGAGTTTATTAAACGGATTACGGGGCTCCCAATTTTGTATTAATTCGCCGCTGCAATGTATCTCATTCTCGTCTGACGGCTGGCAAATTATAAGCTAGTTGCTCGGAAACTTTGCGAATGAGTTGTTCCGCGTAATTGTATACCGACCCGATGCAACGGCTGATTTTAATATGAAATATTTTAATGACCTCGTTAATCACGGAGTCCATCTTCCAAGGTATATATCCCGGGCTTGCGTTCTCGTTACGCAGAATTTCGAACCGGGCAAAGAAGAACAGGAACGAGGGAAGAGAAAGGTCGAGTGTACGACGCCGGGCTCGATTTTCAAAGGAGCTCCAGCTCCGCCATCTCTAGATTAAAATGCACTCGGTTTCGAGCTAGTACCGAACAGAGTTCAACCGGCAACGAGATAAAAATGTTTTAATTGGCTCCTTAAAACAGCTCGCTCGCGAGAACCCGGCCGGCCCGCTGTCAGCGAAACTGCTACGATAATAACTGCAATAAGCGCGCCATAATCTCGCGTCGCGTCACCCCTCTAGCGTCGCGTCGGCGCAGTCTCCTTGGGTTCCAAGTCGACGGACTGCGCGAATCAACTCCGTGACGGTCACTGAAAAAAACGCACTAAAAAGTATAAAATAATTTCCGTTTAATATATGTGAATACACACGAACTTAAATACAATACAATCTTTTCGGAGGCGGCGCAAATATATTATTTAAATATAAATGTACTAGTATTTAGAACAATTTTTAGGATTTTCGTAATTTCCAGTGTCGAAAATTTTCAATTTTGCGCCGCCTCCGAAAAGATCGTATTGTATTTAAGTTCGTGTGTATTCACATATATTAAATGGAAATTATTTTATACTTTTTAGTGCGTTTTTTTGAAGTCGGTTTAATTTTTTTTAAAGTTCTTTTTTATTTCACACTTTTTTTTTATCTCTGTTGATTAGTGGAATATTTGAATGGATTAAAACAATGAGATTTTACTTTGTGGAAAGAGCGATGAATATATTTCTGATAATACGTGTTATAATACGTGTTCACAGTTAGAGCATGGTTTTACGTCTGAGATATAATCTACATAGACGCGTGTCATTAATAAGGTAATTGTACAGATGTCGCTTAGTTACATTACAATAAGTGATTTCTATATTATCGACATATATGTATATATATATGATAACTTGCAGTTATACATATTTTCAACAATCTCTGTCAGCTGTCACATTCCAGATCGTAATTTATAAATATCTGAAAGCCGCAATCGATAACGGTAACGACGTCGCGTCGTTACTGTTCCTAATATCTAACATTCAGCGAAGTTCACAACGGTATCACCACCCTACATTTTCGCAAATAAAATCGTAATTAAGAAAGAAATGTAAAATTGCTTTTGCGCGGGACCATCCCGGGAACATACTCTACAAGATACAAAAGGTTTCGTTCCGATTGGTCCATCCATCTCGGCGTAATCGGTGAGCATACATAGAAAAAAAGCGAAAAAATGGCATCGAATAGAGTAACCTCCTCCTTTTTCTTCCGTAAATATTTATTGGGTATGGGAACAAGTTTCCGCCATTTATTCCGAAATACAAATGGAAAGTAAACTCATTCAAAGTTTGCTCCATTGGCATCTATTTGGTCGGAAAGAAAGTTCTTACGGTTTTTGTTATTTTGATTTTATAATAAAGACCGCAAGAACTATCTTTCCAACCTAATACAATCTTCTCCCACCGTTCAGACAATAAACGTAGCCCTCAAAGATAAAAATCTGGTTGTTTCGATGCAATCCATTCGTCGAGCCAATTCCGGATACTTTGAACAGCCCTCCAGATAGGGCCGACTGCATGGACCGGACCGAGATTGGGTAGACTATAATCGTTTAAATTTTAAAAAATACTGGTGGCTATCATATAATTGTACACACCTCAAAGAACTTTATAATCGCAGAATCTCTAATAGACTGCATTTGAAATAATTTATATATATTTAGCATTTAGTGTTCTTTAATGAAAAATTGACGGATAAGCCCTTTGTATATACTCTTTGTACATAATTCTAGTTTATAAGTTATAGTATTAAGTTTCTTTAGTAGTTATCAAAAATGTCTTTGAGGTTTTTCGCATTGCATTCAGAACATGCGTTTTCCACAAAACTCATATACTATAAATAGAACTAACCTAATCTTGTTATAAATATTCACTGATTAATCCAATTGTATGTAATAATATTGTTTATCTTGGAGTATTGTATGCGTACAATCAACTAGGTACTATTTAAACACAATAGCGAATGGTCTTTTTTTAGTATGTTTATTAAGGTACCAATTAATTATGTAATATAATGTACAATTATAAACCAATAAACATATTTCTCAAAAAAAAAAAAAAAAAACTGCATGGACCGGAACAACTGTCCACCGTGCCCAGTCCTATAGAAAAATCTCGATGTTTCGTTTCGAAAAATTTCCACTCGGACAGAAAATTCGAGAAATCGTCCGTTCCACCCCCGCACCATCTTGACTCGATTCGGAGCTGTTGAGCCTCGATTTGCGACCTGGGCGAAGCGTGAGGATTGCATGAAACTGATTGAATGCAGCGGCCCTCGTCATGGACAGATCCGGAAGAAGTTGCCGAACAGTTCCAGAACGGGAGTCCGTCCCCTAAGAGGCGAAAAGTGGATTTACGAGGAATCAACTGGCCGAAGAGGATTACGGTTCGCGGATCGTGGATGTCTGCCGGTTGCCGTCGGAATCCCGCGCCCTGTTTCGTGCGATTTTTTATCCTCGAGCGGATCATAAATCGGAATCTCTGTACCGTGCCTGTAGAAATGAAACGGATCTGCTAGGCAAACGAGGCAACCCGATGCGTCATTTGCAAAATCCGATTTCCCGCAATTAGCGTACCTTTAACGTAGCGCTCGACGGATTTATTCAGATTTTTTCGTTCCGCCGGGATACTTGCCGCACGGAACTCATAACTACGAATGTAATAACAGGCGTGAGTGTAACCACAGACAGGATCCGGAGTTCTCTGATCAATTTCTCGCTAAACATAAACACGTGTCCGATAACCATGGAAATTTAATTTCTGCTTTTCTCACAGGTGAAAGATATTCGAATCAGGAGCAGAACAATAAAAAAAGAAAGAATATTCGAAAAGCGAACGGGTTCCAGGATATGGGTTCGCGGATCGACGCGACGCGCGGAGGAGTAGAGGTAAATTACGTGGAAATTTTTTGGGGAGCTCGTAAAGTCGGGGGAACCGTCGCGCGCGTCCGGATTTTATGGATTCTTCATTTTTCACTTTATTTCGGTGTCTCTCGTCGGCGCAAGATTAAGTTCTTCGGTGAAATATGATTCCGGGAGCGTGGATTTGTCCGATGCTCGGTGTCTTCACTCGTCACCGGCACGTTGCGACGTCGAGGCTTCAGTCTGCCGACCGCTTCTCCGGAAGAGTAAAGTTTATAGGGAATCGATCTAGCCGTCGAGAGAATTCCAGTATATAAACCGGGAATCTCGTAAAACAGTCGACAGAGTTCGGTAACAGTTGGATAAAAAACGATTCGCATTCGCGCTACAGGATCTCTATGAGATCTCTTCCAACGAGCCGACATAAACCAGATCGATTCGTCTATCGGGATCAAATTGCGCCGTTCCAGCGGACGAGGCCTTCCGTGCAACCTTTTTTACGGTTACTAAAGCGAAATTGTTTTTAAACGCTCGGCTAATGGAGAAGCGACGTTCAAAATAGATTCTCGGTGCGCTACAAATTCTTTATACATCCAAAAATATATTTCCTTGAAGGGGATGATTCCCCAGGTCATCACAAGCAACTTTCTCCTTTGCGGAAATCTTCTCCGTGGCTTGGTTACCGAGTTATTCGCGGAAAACGCGGGCCAATCAGAGCGCGGCTATTAGAAACGGACCCCGGCTCGCCCAATGTCGGCGTCGCGCTCAACAGGTCCTGCCGCTGTGATTGGTCCGTGTTTTTCGTGAATTACTCCGTAGTGAAGCGGCGTACAACATTTTCGTAAAGGGAAAAGTTACTTCAAGTGACTTGAAGAATCACCCTTCTCAAAGAAATACGATGATTCGTAATTATTGTACTGAACCGGTAATGTTTTATGATGAATCACCTTCCAAATAATTTAATTTTTGTTTTTCTCAATAAAAAGCATTCTGAATGTCGATTAATTTAGTACCAATTTTTATATTGGTATTTCGACAGCTGCAGTTATGTTTGAGTAAATTCAAAAGATTCATATTTGCCGCCATTTATCGATTGGCCAATACAGAGATCTTTGTTCATGTTCCACATGTCACCGGCATGGAATCAACATATTGTTCCATAACCTTTAAGAATTTAAAGTAATACTTTATTTATAATCATGTAAGTTTTTACACGTATTTTGAGATCTTTTACTTTCCGCTTGTGTGAAAACACGTTTACCTAACCATTTAAAAATGTCTTTGATTAATTCTTACAGACGCAATACGGAAATTTTCTATTCTTGAAAATGGTCTAAATTGAGACCGAAACGTCGAATTGAATTTCATGTGATATTTTTGCAAATTTGCTTATTTTCCAATTGGTCGAACCAGTGCGCCAATAACATTAATTGTAATTCGTAATTATTGTGGATTCCCTGTAGGAAGAAAGTCTGTATAAACCTCTGGCAAACGTTGGCTGGTCGGTCGACGGCGAAAATCCGCGTTTCGCCACCGCCGAGTGCGCCTGTTTCACGTCGGCAGGCAAATATCGAGTCAAAGGAAGAGGGCAAGGTCTGGTACGAACGAAGACAGAGACGAGACCGGACGTTGAAATCAGAGCGAACCAGATCTCGTATAGCCGGGGGCTTTCCTCGACTCGCCTGGCATCCGTAGTATGTTTGATTGTCCGCTTTTCTAGCATCATCCAGCGTCGACCCTTTGCTCCGGCGAGTCGGACGACAGACGACAGACGACGATGAGGAGGAGGAGGCCAGAAAGACTGCAAAGTACCCCTGCGCACTTCAGTCCGGAGGATGCCGGAACGTTTTCTTGATGAGAGTCCCGCTTCTGCAATAATGGCCGAGGGACGCAGCCTTTCGCCGTACCCCCGGGGACCGGATACGGTTTCGCCAAATAATTGGCTCTGTTATGGAGAAATAAGGACGTGTGTGCCTCTAACTGCGCAACGTTGAAAAAACGTCCTCGGACCTGGACAGGGAAATTTTGCTATTTTCACCACCGAAAGAGCATCGCGATGCTTCGGGAAAGCAGCTGGCCAGCCTAATTGGCCAGCGTATCACAGTTTCGTGTCTTGCAATTAGACGTTTCAGAGATTCAACCACTTGTTCCGGCTACTCGCCTTCGAGGGGATTACTCGATCCTGGATTTCGTATACAGGCTACACCATAACCTGCTCGATTCGTCTCACAAGTAATCTTGCTCGCTGGAGACGGCTACGGGAAGGTAATTAAGCAAGATTTCCAGTGCCATCTGCACGATCCTCGCGAGTCCTTTTTCGGGTAGTCGATTCGCAGGTAATCCCGCTAATTCCTCGATCCGTCTGTCGTCGAAATTTCACGAGCTAAATCCTTTTTAGCGGGTGCTCTGCTGGAATGCTAACGTAGCTAGCCTAGGCGTTAAATCTTCGGCTAATATATTGCCTAGGGCATCGACGTGTCAGGAGGATACAGGGAACAGGCTCGAAGAATACGTTGTGCTGATAGGGGGTGCAGAGAGACCGGCGATCGGCCGGTGGTTTTCAAACGGAGCACTGGGTCGGTACGTCTATAAACCGCGAGCTGGCTTAACGAACGACTTGATGAAAGTTTTAGGAGCCCGTGAAATCCCCGAGGACCAGCGGCTGCATCTGTGCTATCGGGTTTAAGCTTAAACTATAAGGGTTTACGTAATGTGGTTTAATGCGGTATCCTTGTCCTACTTCGCGCAGACACACTCCTAGAGGAAGTTTCAGCCTAGTTACACCGGGTTTGCTAGAGCGGAGGTCGATTTAGAGGGAATCGATCCTTTCAAGAGGATTACCCCAGCAGTATCTGGACCTCTAGCCGTCGAACCGCTCCCGTCCGGAGACAATTAACCGATTGCTTTCGAATAAGCATGGGTCCTCGACATTTTTGATTTTCTCCGAATTATTTAACCCTCGTCCGTCCCTCGTTTTACGAACTGAATCTGTCCCCTTTTTTATTTAAATCGATAAGTTAAGGGGTGTAAAGGACTAGCAAGGGTGTAAAGGACTAGCTAAACTTAACGGCACTAGCACTGTTAGTTAAGTGTCTAAAGCACAAGTCGATGTCCACTTTATTTAAAACTTAAAGCTAATTTATTTAAACTAGAGACACCCGACACCACTTAACACTAACACTGTCCAACACCAAATTTGTTTTCAATCTACTGTTGGGTCCTTTTTATAGAGTTTTTT
>CM052284.1:2604399-2636084 GCA_028455765.1 Lasioglossum oenotherae | reverse complement strand
GAATTTTTAGAAAATGCCGAAACAGGTGTTTGATTAATTATATCAAACAGCATTAAGACCACGTATGAAGTAAATGCGACCACGAACAAAATACTTCTCATACAAACGTTGCAACCCCTTTACACCCCCTTGGGGTTGAATTTCAAAATATCCTTTCTTATCCCTTGTATAGATCATACAGGAAACCTCTGTGCAAAATTTCAGCTTTCTTGATCAGTGAGTGAGTGAATGAGTCAGCACTGCATTTTTATATATAGAGATTATACTGGGTGCTTCGTTCTTTTGCATAATAGTGCATCTATATTCTTCCACGCAGATATCAGCAATTTGGAAGAAATGGTGAACACGTTCGATGCACTCTCGAGCAAAATTGTCCGTTCGAACAAACTATAAGCGAATAAACTGCCTAACGACCAGCGTATCTCGAGTAGCGAAATTCAGGGAGAAGCGTCAAGAGTTAAAGTGTGATTTTCGCCGCGGTTGCCCAACTGTTACACTTTCACGAACTCATGCTAACTCCGCGACATTTGTCGTGCACGTATGCAACGCTAGGATGATGCATAGGCCACCATAATCTGCGCAGCTTGGCCTAACAAATAACTGCTGCAGTGCGACCGTTTTTGCCCGGGCTAGTCTTGAAACTAAGAAATGTAACAGACATTTATTTCATGTTGAACGATACATTCTACACTGCGTGGACAGTACTATAGTATCTCAAAAATAAACTTCCTCGAAGGGAACGATCCCTCAGGTAATTTCAAATAACTTTTTCCTTTACGAAAATGTTCTACGCCGTGTCGTTACGGAGTTATTCACGAAAAATGTGGACGAATCGAGGCGGGGCAACAGCGCACAGACTCCGCCCCGGGGCGGGTCCTATTAGTCCCGCCCTGATTGAGCCTCGTTTTTCGTGAATAACTCGGTAACCAAGCCGCGGCGAAGATTTTCGAAAAGGAAAAAGTTGCTTGGAATGATCTCGGGAATCCTGGGACAATTTTTGAAACGTTTATTTCATATTAAATATCGATGATTTGTGGACGACTCGCTCGCATAACATTGCGGTCGTGATAGATCCTCGGTGGAAAATCCTCGACGCGTTTCCGGTAATCCCAGCTGTTTCCCGATAAAGAGTGCCGCTCGGATTAGAGGGGCGCGACGGCGAGATCGCATTTCGTTCGTAATTTTTCATTGATACGAACGCACGCGTTCCATTAGCTCGCGCAATCAATCCTCAGCTGTTGAGTACAAAATTGCGAAAAACGCAACGCCCTCATAGATCCGCGCGCAAACACACACACACACACACACACACAGCTCCGGTCGACTGTCCGCTCCCGTAATTGGACATCCTCGGGACCATAAAAATAGCCGTTTCATTTTATGGGCAATTAATTTTAGCGAGGACGCGGCGCGTACAGCTCGCGCGCCCGGAACACCCTAGGCGCCCGGCGGCTGCTCCCGTCATTGTGAAAACAGCGTAATATCGGGGCCGAACGGGTATTAAAAAAAGGAAGCGCAGCTGTAAATTTAAGTCATGTCGCCCCGACGAACGACGTCGCATAACCCCCGCGAGGAGGAGGAGCTCAGCAAAGTTTTGCGATCATATTAACCGGCGAATTAATCCCGAGACCTATCGATTGGGAATCCCCGAGATTCGCTTCGCTTCTCGTTCTTCCTGTTTCCTGGCTATTGTGGTTATTGCGATCCATAAGGCAGAGGTGTTTGCGCAGCAGAACCTCCGTTATGTGAACGTTCTATTCTATGAACACCGGTTATTTGAACTTCTATTGTGCTGATGGCCGCCCCCACCTAACCTCAGCAACATCGAGCTGAAGCTACGGCATTCGGCGGAACGACGAGTTGATTCATTTTTAATGCACTATTGCTGAGATCAGACGATTAAATGATCTCGTACAGACGTTGTAAAATACTCAGACGAATTATCCGAATTGCATTATGGTAATTGGAAGTTTCCTGCAGCTCCACCCGCAGCGGAAATGTTCGAGCCAGCGATTATAACCACTTTCGGTTATAATAACATTCCACGCGTGCCTCCGCGACGGCCGGGTGCTTGACGGGAATTAAAAGACACTTCGCGGCTGAAAACTTTCATTAAAAACACACTTGAATCCGCCGAGGAAGGTGCGGGCGTCATTAAGCGCGTTTTAACCGCACAAAGTTTCCGCTTTCGTTAGCGGCCGAGTTAATGGCCGGGTGTTTTTACGGATCCCGCGTGTCGCTGGGAACGTAAATTGCGACTAATAGGGGGTAAATAAATAGTGTAGTGGTTTCGAGGTGAACTCGTGCCAGTAGCGGATTAGTCACGTGACATTCTGACGAACCGCGAGTGGGGAGACAAGTGTTAATCTGGGGTCATGCCATGACAAATCGAACACTTTTTGCAGGCGCCATCGTCGATCTTGTTCTGAATGAAATATGTTGTAGCCAGAGAGACAGTAACGCACGAGTAGACACCATCGAAGCGAGCTCCCATGTATGTATGTATGGTGGGGGTACCCACCGATTCCTGTAAATAGGACCCCCAGCCGCAATAATAGCGATTCCTTGTAACCTCCTCTGCGAGTACACGCGAATATTATACAGGGTGGGGCGCCACATTTTGCCACCTCAAATATCTTTGTTGTTTTTAAAGATACGTCAAATGTCTGAAGGACAAAGTTGAATGGTAAAATGGGGCTAATACGATACCAAAACAATTCTTGTTTTTATGTAATTTTTTTTAGAGATATGAAGGTGACCTTCATTTTTTTTTTAATGGAACGAGGTATTTTTTCATACATCAATCGATGCAGCTGGACATTCGCTATAAAAAAAGTACTAACCTATGTACATCGAAAAGTTAGTAGTTCAGGATATATTTCAATTTAAATAACTCTAAAATACCATTACCGTCGTGCTAAGATGTTACACAAGTAAGTAAACACTAACGTCTTAGTCCTACCGTCCTTCTTTGCACGCGATTCCAGCAATTTTTTAGTTCACGGACTCTCAATCTCGACAAGGGTCGGTGTAACAAAACAAACAAAAATGTAGCTCAGTCGGACAAACAGTACCTAAGATAAAAATTCGTAAGTGAAGACTGTTTCCGCCAAAATGGGAAAAAATCGCTAATTTCAAAGGCCTGTCATTTCTAAAACAATTCGAAACCGTCAAAATGATGACTTAACCCACCCCTAATTTCACATGGACTACAGCATATTTCATTTAGGACAAAATCGACGATGGTACCTGCAAAAAGTGATCGATTTGGCACGGAATGATGCTCTGACGAATCTGCTTCACGTCAGTTTCGTCTGTTTCATTCGTGGAGGTGTAAAATAAATATAAAATAAATGATGAAGAGGACATAATCGATCAGCGATATTCGAGCGTGTCTGGCTGATCGTGTCGTACGGAGGCGATAAAACTGAGCCACGTGAAATCGGCTGAATCGACTCGCGTGCGGAACCACCGGAACCACGGACCCATGCAAATTGCATTAATATGTCGTGTAAACGCTCGGCAAATTGCTTTACCATCGATTTCGACGCGCCAGCAATATCGTTAGATGTCGACCCGACGGCCCCTCCCGTCGTCACGTCCGTCTGTTTCGACTTCGACGATCGCCATTTCGTCCGGACAATATTTCCCTCCGAATCGTTCGAATATATATTCGACTGCGTCCACCATTTCGAACCCTCCGAATTATTACGAACCTCGTAAAATCTGCGCGCAACTCTGGCAATCGAAAATATCCTTCTGTAATTAATTTGTCGAACAGGGATAATAATCCTTGGGGGGGTGGGGAAATGAGACCTCGCGATTCCGAGAATACCGAGATTCGCGTATTTATTCGTCGGGCGGGCGGCTCCAATTTGTTTGAATCGAGTACCCACTCCGGCGGGTTTCCAATATCCAATTCTCCGGAGGAACATTTGCGCCGAGTGCTCAATGAGAGGCAGAAATGCCATTCATCGAGCATCATTAAGCAGCGACTGGTGTTGCTCGTAATCGCGCGCGCACGTCGTAGAATGATAATTCTCGGCGCGCCACCCTTAACCCTCATCCGTCCCTCGTGTCAAATCGACACGGCGATAAAAGATCGATGAAATGACAAGGTAAACAGTTATCTTTTCGGACGAATTCACCTACAAATAACGGAACAGTAGAACTTATTTCGGGAGAACTGTGTGACATTGACACGAAGGACAAATGAGGGTTAACGTATTGCGGAGACGCGGGTCCGCGCGGACTTCGGCCGCGTACGCCAGCAACAGGTTCGAATACGCTTTCCTAATAACCGATTTTTGTAGTGAGAACAATGCGGGCTGAGTTAAGAGAGCAGTCGGAGGAGGGAAGACGGAGACAGAGGGGAGGATCGATGGGCGAAGCGAGGTTCCCGAATCAATTTTTACGAGGGGCGGCGGTGGCGGAATTTACGAGATTCATTAGGGGCGGAATTTGTCCGCCGAGATCTTCATTGAAAGTCAGAGCAGGCAGGGCGGAAAATAAAGCCGACCGCGTCTCCTCGCAAAAACCCCGGGACTTTCGAACACGGTTTTTACAGCTCCCGGTGGCTCTTCTTCCGGCGTCACGAACTGCGGCTGGATTCCGCGATGAATTTTCACTTCCGGCCCCGTGGAGAGCGGTTCAAAGGTCCCGCATCTGCTTCAGCCCTCGATTCCGTCGTTTCTCTGTTCTCTGTCGTTTTGCGGCCAGAAAGAGAGAAGATGAGAGGAGAGAGAGAGAGAGAGAGAGAGAGAGAGAGAGAGAGAGAGAAAGAGAAGAGAGTCGCGCCACCACTTGTTGCTGTCCTTCGATCCGCCGACACGACATTCAACCCTTCCTCCTCTTCTCAGTATACTCTTCTCTTCTTCTATGTCCACCGCTTTTATTCCTCATCCCTTCCGTCCTCTCTTACTCCTTTCCATTTCCTCTGGCTCTCACCTACCAACGCGGTTTCCCTATCGAACGGAACCAGCATTATTCTTCTATCCTCCTCATTTTCCCCTACCCCCGGGCGCTTAAGAAAATTATACACGCCTCTCTCCCCCTTCTCCTCCATTTGAACCTGCAGACGTCTCTTGCCGATTCTCGCCGGTCCTCTCGGTTTAACCTCGATCGCTTTTGTCCGCTACCACCGAAGTGGCCTCGATCCTTGAGCTTTCTGAATTATCTCGTTTTATATTGTTGCGCGGGCGACTACGATAATGGTAGACTATTACAGAACACCGTAATCAATTTATTAGGCGAGGAGGACAACATATCGACACTCGTAACAATATGTTATTTACACCTGTGTGGCGGCTAACCTCCTACACTCGCCACAAGATGGACAGATAGTCAGACCTATCCCGTTACTACCTGTGATCCGTCAGCAATCCCTATGTATAGCGTCCTCAACCGCCTTCCGATATCCCAGCGGCTAAGGCAGGGCCAGCTAGGAAAAGCCAAGAACAGGAGGGGTTAACTCTGTGGTAGGTGGGGCGATAGATATGAGATAGAGCGATGACATTTTTTTCAAATGAAAGCTGAAACTTTGCAGAATATGGGATAATTATGGAGATTGTAGTAGGAACGTTTTTTAACCTTGAACGAATTCGTTAAACTTGCACAATTTCAAGAAAATTGTGGTTTTCCCAATACCACACGCGGAAAAAATTTTTTTTTAACATGCTACACATCATTTCCCGTAGATTTTTTCACGCTGATTTTAAGTATACATTCTAATACTTCATTATGATTATTTTCAATGTGTTTTATATATGAGAATACAATATTCCTTCAAACTAGTGGATTACCAAATCATTTCAACGAAAAAATGATTTCATAAGTTTTATTCACAAAAATTGATTTCTTGCAAAATCCTGAGGTCGTAGACAAATTTTCAAACCAGATTTGAAATCAGCGTGAAAAAATCAACGGGAAATGATGTGTCGCATGTTAAAAAAAAATTTTTTCCGCGTGTGGTATTGGGAAAACCACAATTTTCTTAAAATTGTACAAGTTTAACGGAATTCTTTCAAGATTAAAAAACGTTCCTATTACAATCTCTATAATTATCCCATATTCTGCAAAGTTTCAGCTTTCATTTGAAAAAAATTTCATCGCTCTATCTCATTTCTATCGAAAGTTCTTTAATTTTTACACAGATTTCGTCGGTTTGGCCCATAGTGGGGCGTTGTAATGCGAAGAGCTGGTCCCGCACCCTCGGTTAGCCATAATTTTGTGGCGTGACAGGCTCAAGAGGCCTTAGGCGGTGAGGGTTTAGTGGGTATGGGTAGGGGTATAGTCCCTTTAGTCCCGTTTCCTCCAAATTCCATCTAGGGGTGCCGAGTCCCACACTACCCCCTCCATACGTCATCTGAGGAGGGGGTGTGCGTAAGTGACATTCCCCCACCGCCCTGAAACAAGAAAAAAAAGACAGCCTTACCTCTAGCGGGGCTAGGACGAAACGCTCCCCTTTCCTTCTCCTTCCCAACAACACATCCTTACAGCTGCCAAACCTGTAAAAAAAAGTAGCTCGAACGTTAAAATCGTCCGACGTCGATTTTCGATCACTTCCGTCCAATACGAAAATTCATAATAAAATGATTCACGTTCGGATCCCGCTTAATGGATATTGAAATTCTACATTTCACGTTACTTCTGCGGTATTTTGTTCGTTTTCATGCCGCGACCGATTTACATTTCCATTCGGAACGCGCGCACGCTGGTGAGAACGTTTATATTTAAAAATATTCGATTATCGTATAATTAATGCGAATGCTCCCATTGTCGACCCGACAATGTCTGTGTTGCGTTGGAGAATTAATTGGTCGTGAAAGTTGCAATTGAAAGAAATGACTGACATAGACTAATCGACGATTAACCCTTGGATGTCGGGGTGTCCGGATCGTCGCTGAATTATTCGTCGAACTGAGAACGAGGAATCGGATGAAAATTCGGGTCGCGTCTCTGGTGATTCGGTTTTAATGGCGATTAATCTCCTGACACGGACCTCATTCAGGAACAATCCGATCGTTTCGGTTCGTTCTGTACGTAGCCATGCGCGTCGGATTCCTTCCGGCGAATCAGACTCATTCCCAATGACTCGGCGATACGTTTTCGTGTGCCATGGGAACCATAATTAGGGTTCACGGGCCGAGAATGACAGAATAGCCCGAACTCTTTGTTCGTCGGTGCCCGATCACCGGATAAGACTTCCTGCACAATTTCTTTGCCACTTTAAAACACACAAGCTAACAATTTACCTTTATCAGAATCAGAATACATAATATCGTACAGCACCTCCTTGGAATTTATCTCAGTACTTGATGTTATTTTCTCAAGAAAACAGGTAGATTGATTTTCAGATCTCCTCCACTACTCCACCCACAAGAAAACAATTAATACATTTTTGATAACGACAACGCCTTTCGAGATATCCTGCTGTTCTCACTTAAACAGGACAGCCTCTGTATTTATTTCCAAACCTGAAGCATATATCAAGTCAGTAAAAATTGTTATTTCATCGAATCATGAAATCCTGTATTTTTCTATCTCCGCGTATACTGCGAAATTTTGTTTCGCAGTTTTTGCAACTGTTTCAACGTGACGCGAAACATTCTGTTTGCAAAGGCAAACTTTTGTCAGGCGAGGTCCGACTCGGCCGTCAACAAAATTAATACATCATTCAGCAGTTTCCCTCGGCTCTTTAATTACCATATTTTTTAAGGGATCCGGGGGAGGGTGGGGGGTGGGAGTAGAGAGAACGTTCCGAGCACGAAAAAAGTTGTTTCCGGCGGTGGAGTTTACGCACGGCGAGATTAATTCTTCCTTCAGGAACGCTCGTCATCGGTCAAGACTTAATAGCCGTGCGCCGTTAAATCCATCGCGCCCCTAATTACATTAAAAAGTATCTGCCTGCCTGCTTATTACAGCCCCCGGTGCCCGCCGTCCCGATTTTCCTCCTCATTATCGTCGAAAAGTTTGAACGGCCACTTAATTGGCACTTTGTTATATCGATTGAACAAACGAAGCGGACGAACGAGATTCATCCGATGAACGGGTATAGCGATGTCGGACGTTACCGATGGGTGGAGAGAGGGATGAAGGAGAAGGGAGAGGATAACCGAGGCAATAAGAATGGGAGAAAAGAGAGAGGAGGAATGAGAAGATAATGCGAACGACGGGGATCCGAGGAGAAAAGAAAAGGACAGAGCGGTGGGGGTGGCGGTGTTGAAAAGTAACTAAGGGAAGACGAGAATCAGTTTCTGTAATTTTACCGGACGGGATTCGAGATTGCACATACCGAATGCGAAACTCTCAATTTTGATCTTGTACAGGTCACCTAACGTTATCACTTCAAATATCTTTGTTGTTTTCAAACATACACTGAGAAAAAAATCCTGTCGAAACAAAAAAAATATATGTTGATTCAATAAGATGTACTATTGAATAGTGCCAATATCATATGAACTTATTTTAATATTTAATATTATTGAATTTCAATAGCAAAACTCACTTCCGCCAATCATACAAGCCAATAGCTTGACCATCAATGTTTTCAAAAAAATAAGATATGGCCTCAAACCAATTCCAGTATAAATCAATACATTTCTCAAATTTTTTTAACAACATATCTGATTGAAGGAAAAAAAGAAATATTACGAATAATAATATACGGTATTGAATCAAATACTATTTTCAATCATTTCATGATAGACAATTCAAATACATCACGATTTGCTTCTAAATTTCATACTATTGAAAAGAATACATTGATATTCATCGAAGTAAAAAGTACAATAACACGCGTGTTATTGAAGTAATTACTTTTTTTTCTTCTCAGTGTACATTAACCGAGCCAACAGGTTGGGAAGATTGAGATTTGGACTATTTTTCTCGGGTGAAAGATTCTCAAATAATTATTTATTGTTGTTTATACATTATAGTTTAATATCCAAAAGATTCTGCTGCTGTAGAACAAAAATTACAGTGCGCAGGAAAGAAAAACACTAAAGCGAGCGGACCCGCACGCTCCTCTCATCTCCAAAGAATAACAAATAATCCCAGAACTAAGGATCAAATATAATAATATATCGAAACTCAAGTAAAAATGCTACAAATGTAAAAATCATGTATGCAGAAAGCATTTTATGACTGAAAGGTGTGACATGATGTTAGGGTTGTTCGTGCAATGAAACCATATTCACTTATGTTTGTATGCGAAGGTATTTAATGAGAAAATGTATGTATAATATAATCTTCTATATAATAAAAATGAAATGCTGTTCGTTGGTCACGACATCACGGGAGAACGGCTGGACCGATTTGGCTAGTTTTTTTTTTAAATGTACGGGAAAAACTAAAAGTGCTTTTAGAATCATATTTCAATACATCAAAAAAACGAACGTCGTAACTTTTAATCAATATTTCAATAGAACGTCGCAGCTTTTAATCAATATTTCAATAGAAATTTACATTATCGACGTCTGTTTGCATTATCGGCATTATAAACATTCGCCAGTTAGTTAATTTCTAATCCTCTCGCGAGCTTGTAAAGCGAGCGTAATATAAATGTCCTCTAGTGTAATATAAATGCTGTGAGAACTTCTAATATGTAACACATGTCTGTACACTACTCTACATGCCTATCAACGGACATCAGGAACTATTTACGATCAAGCATGTTGCGCAATAGGCATTGTTGCGCAAAATTCTTGATCGTGAATAGGCCCCTTAACACTAAACCTACCACCGCCGGTCAAAATGATTGAAATATTGAAATAATAAAAATGATTTCATACAGAATGGTTGTATAGATATCTTTAGTAGAACACTTATTACAATAGGGGCCGCACAACGTCTAAATAAAATCAATCTTGTCATTTTTACAAGGGTACATGTACCAGTTACTTTTAAGACTCGGTAGGTTTAGTGTTAATGTACCTTTCAAGACACCCTGTATAATTTGTACAATTAATTCAAAATTTTTAATTCGATCATTTCAATAATTGTAACACGAAAAATATAAAATCGGTCATCTTACCGGTAGGTTTAGCGTTAACAATAATTTTCGGATCGTCACGGAAAACCTGGAGAGTTAGGGTGGAAGTTAGGGTGGAGTGTGCTCCCGTTCGGATCGGCAGCGTGCGGCAGCACATATCGGTAATATCCGGTTTCCACGATACGTAAAAAGATCCGCGGATAAGGGAGACCAATAATAAAATAATAGCGGCGGCACGCGATCCATAGGAGATCCACGGTCGCGTGCACGACTTGGCTCCCAGGAAATTATTTCTTCGTTTCACGTGCGAGCAAGCTCTTTATCGTTCGACGATCTGCCGTGATCGGGGTGAAATTACTCCCGACTACTCCGTCGCTGTTATTCACGATGATGATAGATTCGCCCCCGTGAATAAAGCATGTGCGAATAAGGCTTCCCTCCGCTCTCCTCCCTCAATGATATTCTAGTGGGCAATGTTTAGACACGCGTATCAACCGCAATCTTATCGATTAATAAACCACCATCGGCCGGCCGATCATCGTCCACGTTAATGACAGTCTGCGCGGAAATAGCACGTCGGAACCACAGAGAAATACATTGCACCATAAATATTACGGTAGTGGGTCATACTTGCTTCCGCTAAAAGATTTACTTCCGTTCATTTTCGAGTGGCAAAGTGAATTTTCATCTCGTCGCGGCTTGCAGTTCGTTCGCAAATAAGTCCGTCAGCTGTAAATAAAGTTTTAGCCCTTTGCGCTCCCGTAAAGTTCCTGTATCCGAGGTAACTGCTCGCGGCGATGATTATTACGTGAAATTGAATGTACAAAAACCGCTGTCGCCGCCAATGAATTTCTCTCTCGAGTTCTCCTTCCGTCCCGTATCTGTCTAGCCCGCTCTCCTAAGCTTCATACATGATATTGCAATCCCTCCGACAACATCTCGTTTCCCCGAGTCTCGTCTGCTGAGATTCTCATTAAACATTCGCATAAATCTGCTCTCGCATGTTCGACTCTCTGCGGTTTACCGTCTGTCCCGGAGACCAAAACAGATTCTTCCGGAGCCTCCCGGAAAAATATTCAGGGTGATCCGCGTGGATAAAGGCAGCTCTTCAAATGAAAACGATGCAAACAATTTTTTTAATGGGAATAGAATTTTCCAATACTCTTGCAGAAGAGAGATGGAAGTACAGGATCTAAGAAAAATCACGGACCCGAGGATTTTTCGGTAAAACATAGACAAGCGATTCGATGGTCGATCGATCAGGTGTTGTAGAGTGAACCTGTCGCTGTTCGAAGGTTCCGAAAGGACCGTGCCCCGAGCGTCGGACAGGTGCCATTAGCCAATAAGAATTACGCTCGGGGACGCGGCCCAGCCGGGTAATTAAGTAATTAACGATCTTGATGCGCCAGGTGCTGTCTTTAATCGGTAACCGGCGACTAGTTTTACGCTCGACATGCGGCGATTTCTAATGTAAACGAGAGCAACGCTAATTGGTAGGTTCGTAACACGTGCCAAGCTACATCCGAGAGTGTCATTACGGAATTGCTGAAGTCGCGAGAGTTAGTTCCCCGATAGTCCCGCCACTTAGAAGTCCCGAGGGATTTCCGAGCCCATTACTACTATTTGCCCAGTAAAATTACGGAAACTTATTCCCAGTCTTTCCCCGTATTTCTCGGTTACTTTCCCGTCGTTTCAACCCTCGTCAACCCTCCGTCATTCGTTTCTCCTCGATTCTTCAGTCCGGGGTTAGGATGATTTCAATTCTAATCGTGCACGATCATGCTCGTAAATAAACACCGAGAACAGCACGATAAAATTGCTGGAATAGAAACCATTCGTACCAAAGTGGAGCAATAGGTCCCCGCCTTCGCTGTAGAAGGTATTCTGTGTTCTTCAATTAAGCAAACCGTGTTCCGTCACTGTTATGCAGCGGAAGTTTCGAATTGGTTTCCGCGAAACTATGGCAACTAGAGAACCTATCTGTGATTGGCACGGAAAATTTCGGAACAACCGAACGCCCGGGTAAAGTTAGGAGTCACAGTGGACCGCGCGTATTTCTGATAAACAATTGAAACTTCTCTGACAATCGGCTAAGCCCACCTCAGATAATTGAACGAGACAAATGATAGAGATGTTCATACTTAATGACATTACAATACTCTTCAATTTTTCTAATCGTTTTGTATTTCATCCAGCGAATTTCTCCGTGAACGCGTAAAAATCCGTAATCTAGTGATCACACAGAGCGCCATGGGTTCGTAATAATTAATATAAAAATGGAAGACAGGTTTCTCCGATAGATCGATCCATTAAAGCATTATTACAGCCATCGGTGCACTGGATCAAACGTATCCGACGGATCGTTCGGAGGGAATTCGTTCCAGTCGATCTGGAAAAAGGATCGAAACGAACCTGGAAAAAGCTTGCCAGTTCAACCCTTGCTGGTTCATGACCGGTTGAATAGAAAGGGGGAAAAAAGCGGACGTACAACGATGTTTCGATTACTGCTCGTTCTCTCCGGCACGAAAACGAACCTTTCAGTGAAATAACGTATGTGTAATGGCCGTTCGTAGCTCCCTCTGTCCCTACGAAACACAGCTCTACCTCGTGAAATCGGTACACCGATCATTTCACGTGTCTTCTCTGCATACCTCGACGCACGTACCCCGTGTCCTATTCTTCCCACCGGCCTTTGCCAGCGTTCCCTTATTATTGTTACCCTTCGGGCGTACCTGCGCCCTTTCCCCTTCGTACCCCCCCCCACCATCTCTCCAATCTTTCTCTCTATCCAGGATTATTAAAGCAACCGAAACACCGAAAATCGCTCAGCTTTAAACACTCGTAGCTTTTGAACCACTGATCTCCTTGGATGGAAACTTGGATTTTTGGTATTTCCTCGCCCAAATCTACTGGATTGCATAAGAGAACAAGACAATAATGCCACCCCGCCATCTCTCCAATCTTTCTCTCTATCCAGGATTATTAAAGCAACCGAAACACCGAAAATCGCTCAGCTTTAAACACTCATAGCTTTTGAACCACTGATCTCCTTGGATGGAAACTTGGATTTTTGGTATTTCCTCGCCCAAATTTACTGAATTACATAAGAGAAAAAGGCAAGAATGCCACCACCATCTCTCCAATCTTTCTCTCACTCCAGGATTATTAAAGCAACCAAAACACCGAAAATCGCTCAGCTTTAAACACTCATAGCTTTTGAACCACTGATCTCCTAGGATGGTAACTTGGATTTTTGGTATTTTCTCGCCCAAATCTACTGGATTAGTTAAGAAAAAGGCAAAAATGTCTGGTTACCCAAGGTACAGTTTTACCAAATTAATGAATTATGCATTACGCACAGGTTTGATTATGCATTACATACAGTTTAGCCGATGAATTATAAAGTTAACGAGTACGATCACATTAGCGAACGTTATTAGACATTCATTCCGCGTTCCTATTTTTATGTGTTCCCGTTCGACCGCCTCCCGCATTCACGTCTCTCCGGCGTTTTCGACTTCGCACGGTTGTTTCGATCGACACACTTTCCTTCGGCTACCTTTTTCCCTTTTATTCGCCTCCGGTCTCTATTTTTTTTTTCTTCTTTTAGTTCGCCTCCCTCTATTTGACTCCGTTCGATGCGACTCGTCTTCGTTTTCGTCACACGGCCAGCAGGACGGGTCAATTGTTCACCCTTTCTGTTATGGGTTACGACCGGGTCAGTCCGGGCTCCCGATACTTTTCCCCGTTCTTTCCACGGGAACGTTTCCGATGATTACAAAGCCACGGGAATAGAGAAACGGACCCGCAGTTTTTTCTTTCGAGTCCAATTCCACGGGCGACCTGCTCGATTTCATTTCGATCTCGGGTGCAAGCGACAGCCTCCTGTAGTTATTAATTCTTCACGTGAACCACCGCGCAACTGGAATGTTTCAGTCTTTTTTTGTCCGATGTTCCGGTAATATCTCTCTTTCTCTCTCTCTCTCTCCCTCCCCCCCGTATTTTTTTACCTCGCTATCAGTCCAGATCAGATTCAGTCGTCCGTAATGTACGCCGGAGTGGGAATAATCGCGATGGAAATTTTAATAAAAAGAAGTAGCCGTCGTATTTGTCACAGCAATGAAATTCTTTGAGAGCCACCGCACCGGAAGCGTTCCGGGAGACACGCCACGGAGCGCGGCACTTCCGCGGGAATTTAGAAAAGCGTATGCCACGTCTGCTCTCTTATTTCGCGGCTGGTTACGTGCTGACGTTCTTCTTCTTCTCCTTCTTTTTTTTCTGTTCCGTAGCCAACACATTTCCGTGATGAAAGTGCACTCGCGATAATTCATTCCGTTGCTGCTGTGTGTCTTAAAGGAGGAGGCTGGACACGCGCGCACTGACCGCTCGAACATTTTAACATAATGAAAGAGGAAACTCGGAGCTAATCTCGCGACGAATTTTACACGACAGGTTGTACAGAAATCCTACGAAGTCGGTCCATTTGATAAAATAGAAATTAATTATCTCCGCCAGTGCCGGACTAGTCACGTGAACAGTGCGACACGTGATCGGGGCGTGGCCGGAGCAGCGCCGAGGAAAAGCAACCGAATCGCGCCGCGCCGTTTCCGTCGGGAAATCGTCGGGCTGCCGAGTTCGTACGATCGTAACGACTCCGTCGGATCCGACCTCGCCGACGACCACCTTCGCAATTCGTTTTCTCGAGCATTTTTACCCCCCTTTTTCTTCCCAACCCCGCTCGACCTCCGCCCCTCGCCCCTCGATAGCGAACTTCGACGGTTTAACGACGACTCAGCGGTGTTTTCAAGTGGAAAGTTCACAGTGGCTCCTTATGGGAATTTATAGATTCGTTTTTTTTACGAGTGGACCGGACCCCGGCCAAATTGATCGCCATCGATCCAGGTCTGATACCAAACACGGGAGAGAGGGGCTGCGATTTATTGTCGTCATTGCAGGCTGGATAATTCTAGTCTTTCCAAGACACGATAAAGAGACATTTTGCAAATATTTCTTTATTGGAGTTTATTGGAATGATCGGCGATCGCCCCGAAGCACAGTCCTCGATTTACTCCAAAACGTGGCCAAAAATCAAATCTTTCTTTGATTTATACGAAACTAGGTATCTCGGGGTTTCTTCGAGGTCGCTGATTACGAATTTAAAATGAAAATCGCAGGAAAGTAAAATGGCGACTGTAAAATCGAGATTGAACCTATGAAAACTGTCAGAATGGGACAAAACTTGGTGTTTTGGGGTTCCTGAAGTTGTTAATTATGAAACTGAAATTAAAAGAAGAGAAAACAAAATGGCGGAACCAATATGGCGGATGTACGTAGTTAGACAGTATTAAATACAGCTGAAATTTGATACCTCAAGATTTTTTGTCTTGTTAAATGTGAATCTGAAATCAAATTATATAAAGAACACAAGTGGCCGGCTAATTATTAAATTGTAGAAGGAGAAATTCTTGTTTTAAATATGTGTTTTGAAGAATGGAAGGTTATAAAGTAGATCAAATGTCAGGGAACCGTTCAGCGTAAGTAAATCATAACTATTTTCCTAGGTTTCCAAAATTTTCGTATGAAATTTTGTTATACTTTATATATTACATTATTCATTGTTACTTGCATTTTATATAATGTATAAACATGATTTACTTATCTCCAGGGACACCCTCCATATTGTAGAATAAAAATTAGTAGCATATAATACAAATATATTCACTTCTGAGCACTTTTCTCACTCAACGATTTACTGTGCGTAGCTGCTACTTGAACGATGGACACTTTCAGACTGAATTTCTCGCTCAGGTGGAAAGGTCAGGCCCTTTTTCCATTAACCATCCAATAGCCCAACTATCAGGGTAGCCAAACCCACGTGTACAAAACTCTTGATTTGAAAATTCATTTTTTTTTTTATTTTTTGCCACGTTTTGGAGTAAATCGACCACTGTGCGAAGGGACAAAGAATTGGAATCGGCCGACCGATAACATATTAATAATCGCGGCCACGTAGGTACCGGAAATCCTCTTACGTAAAGATTACGTCGGGCCGAATTTAAGGCAGCAACTAATCTTATAATGCTTGCCGCCGGTTTTAAGAAGATTAACGCCCGAAGATATAAACCGTTCGGCAAATTCTCCTTTATTTATGCCCGCTGCAATACTCAACCACCTTCGCGGCGGCCGGTCGCGCGAATAATTTTCGGGAGCAAGTTCGCGCTGGGGGCTGGCGTAGTCGGATGCATACTTTATTCGATAACTTTGTAACACCGACGATACAATGGGTTTCAACCGGTAAATCCAGTGCTTCTGCCACGCCGCTGGCTCTGTCGGAACAAATTTAAGGCAGCAACTAATCGTGTAATACTTGGCTTAGTTTTAAGGAGATTAATGTCTCGGGGAGTCTGTGCTTTCTCGTTCTGCCCACTACCTCCCGCTCCCCGTCGTCGTTGCTACTTCAGTCATATTGCGTGTACACTCCTGTCCAGAAGTTCCTGGACGCTCGAATCTTCCTGAAACATTGATGACGTCTCTAATCCGAATATTTTCGCTGTTGGTTAGCGCAGTGTAATTTGTGAAGACGCGATAACAGCGCCGGTAGTTAGGCTCGCCGGACAGCGAATCAATCCGCCGGCTACCTAACTATAGGAATAATAACAGTGCTGGATGTTCGTTATCTGGCCGGGTTTAGTGCAACCTGCCATGAGAACGAACGAATCCCGTAGCGCTGATAAAACGGGGTCGACGTGTTACTTTTAAGCGGACGAGCCCATTTATCTCCTCGGCCGAGCCACACCAACGTGGGTCCGGGAACTATTTTATTTCTGACGATGGTTCCCGAATCCGTGATTCTGATCTCGACGCATTAAGGGGGTAGTATACCCTCGATTTGTAACTAGAAAATACCTAGAATCTTACTAGATTTTGGGCCAAAACATGGGTTTGCGCCTAGACATTTTTTGACCTTAGGTGACCTTAGATGACCTTTGGGCTCATTTTAAAGAGGAAGGTTTATCACATCGCGCTCTGGTCATGATTCTGACGAGATTATGTTTATATCTAATAATATGAGGACCTAAAAATGTAGGAAAAAAACCCGCAGATATCAATGCATTTTTCTGTCTCCCAAAGACTTTTTGACTTATATGATGACCAGAGCGCGATGTGATAAACCTTCATCTTTAAAATGAGCCCTCGCACAGCCCACAATTTGCTCAAATAATGTCTGGGCGCACATTAGCAGAATTTTCCCCATATTACGCTCATCATGACAGAGTCCAGAGCAAGCTAGAGCCAAATTTAGTTCAGCCAGTTTAGACGAGATGGCGCCCAGTCAGGAGGACTAATGCGCTACTGTACCGTAACATTGATATTTTTTCTTTATTAATAATATCCTAGGCCGTTATTGACCCATAGATATATGTTACATGTTATAATACAAAAATATAAAATAAAGATGTACAGCTTATGTCTTAAGTTACCTAAGTATATGGAAATAGCAAGCAACGCCATCTCGTGTACATCAGACAGTGCGTGTTTCTCAGTGTTACCAAACTCTTTTTTTGCACAGACGTTGGCCTTCTGATTTTCTAGTTGGTCATACTGATTTTCTAGTTGCAAATCGCGGGTATACTACCCACTTAAGGCCGATTTATACTATCCGCGCAGACACGGAACGTATCCGACCAGACAAATATTCTTCGATGTGTTTGAATAGACGTATTTATACCTATCCACGCACAATTTCCTAGCGCTCCCTTGTCGATGATCATTTCGGACGTTCTCGTTATTCGGAATTCTTCTCTATCTGTCGTCCGTTTCACTCCCAATCGCTGACACTCCACAGAACAAGAGAGACGAACTTGTCGACTGCTGCGGTCTTTATTTTCGCGTAACAACGCAACGGTTGACGAGGCGTTGCGTAATCAACCACGATCGATCGATCCCTTCGTTCTGTTTCGAGTTTTCACCTGCCGAATGTCCGGATTTTCCGACCTCCATGCCACGGACTTATTCCCGATTGTTCATCGAAAATCGCTGAAAGACGCCATTTCCACGGAAATGACAGTTCCGCTAATTTCTTCGGCGAACTGCATCCGTCAACATTTTTTGCCAATCTTTCCACGGTCACATTTACGATATTTGCGATTTATCAAATGTATTATTCCGGGTAAACTTTACTTTACCGGACTCAAATTTTGTGCCTTTCTCCTAGAAATTATTATGTATTTGTATTTATTATGTAAAAAATGGAATCATCGAAAAAAAACATAAAAGCACGTAAACAGAATTTGTATTATGGACCAAATGACGATACACCTAAACTCAGTTTACATTTTTTTCAGTATTATAGTTCTGATTACGTATTTCATTTCGAAATTTCGAATTTGACGATTAATAATCGTTAATCGCAATTAACGACTAAAGTATAACTTTAGGAGGAGTTCCCCTAGTACCGGACACTTAAGGTTTTTCTTAAATAAATAAAAGGAATATTGATTTATTTTTATTTCTTTTGCATTAATTACTGTTATCTAACAGTAATAGAAATCAAAGTAAACTATCAAATAAACCAACATTATTATAATATTTAAATTACATTAACATTAATATAGGTCATTGATTTAGAGTGAGTCTAGAATGGCCCCTAATATCGGACATCGTAAACATGTGTAAATTAAATCCTTTTGATTCCATAAACCTCGTTTCTTGATGTCCATGTCGTTGCTTAGGTGTATTTTTAACGACTGAAAGTAAGATAATAAACATTATTACAAATACGAACATACAATAATGAGTTTGTTACTGTCCGATAATAGGGGACAATATTTTGTCCGATACTAGGGGACAGTGAACGCACTGAAAAATAATATTTTTCTGAAAACCAGTTCACTTTATAGAAAAAAGCAAAAAGTAAATGAAAAAGTACTTACCAGAATTTACAATAACACTGATCAGATGTCTTTTATTCACGACAATTTGATAAATATAACACTTTATAATTTATACGATACACTGCTTTCACGTCGAACGCTAACAGTCGAATGATTTTAATGGCTTTGTTCACGCGACAGAAACGTGCAATTTCCGCACGTCGTTCGTTTTAGCCTTTCCTTTGTTTTGACGGTTAAAACGACTTTGTTGCATTTCAGATTATTGAGATACAGCTAATGTCCGATACTAGGTGCCGTCCGGGACTGGGGGTGCTCCCCCTAATCGTTAACCGCAATTAACGACTAAACTAGGAGATTAATTGTTAGTTGCGATTAACGACCGAAGTAGAAATTTAGTCGTCAATCGTTGATTAATTTTTTGCCCAACACTGCGTCCCGGGTACAAATCTACTGGATTACATACCAAATACACACACACACACACACACACATCGTAATTTATAGGAGAAAGGCAGAGATTTTGAGTCCGGTTAAGTAAAGAGCAACCACTATTTTCCAAAAATATTACGGTAATTACTGTGTACATCTTTTGCGTGAGTACCGAGGCAGCACTGTAGTACACAGACGTTGGATCCTCCGGGAAATGATCTCCTGGATCTGTCGGAGTTCGGGGAACGTCTGACCGGCGATGAAATTAGTTGGCGTGGCGCACGTCTCCGCGACACTTTGATACGTCGGTAAACGTGGCGCGTGTGTAAGTTTATTAATGTTTACCGTGCCACAATTTCCTATTGGCCCAGGGCGTTTCATTAGCGTTAGATGTCTCAAGATAGTCGCGATGTCACATGAATTACCAAACTGTCTGTTCTACCGAGACGTGACCACTTTTTGGCTGGTATCTATGCTACGTCACCGTTGCCGCAGCATGATAACATACACACAGTTGATCTGCTAATGTCAACGTTTAATTATTGAGCAAGCTGTAAGGCTCTGCCGGGATCGAGGCAGATTTCGAATCACTGAACCCCACCGACTTCAAAATAGCGTGGGAATGGAATTTTAGGATTACAGTTAACAGCGATTCGCTATAATTGTGTTACCAATAATTTCGTGAAATTATGCAACGAGAACACAATTCGTTCAATTACAATTATTAATATCCCTCGATTCGATAGAACACCTTTGGGAGGACATTATCCATTTCTATAGTTGTTTCTATGTGCAATTGATTACTCTGATCAATCGCCTCGCAAATTTTGCGTACACGAAAAACTGGGTGTTGCGGTAATTATTGTCCACGCGAATAGAATTATGACGCTCGTATCGCTTTAATGATCATCAAGTGAACATTATGTGATCAGTGTGCAAATCTTTATCAGTATGCGGATCTTTATGCAAAATATATGTTGAATATTTTTAACGTATCCACTTATTTAGCCTTGCGGCGGGTGCGCCGCACTATGGGCCAAACCGACGAAATCTGTGTCAAAATCAAAAAACTTTCGATAGAAATGAGATAGAGCAATGAAATTTTTTTCAAATGAAAGCTGAAACTTTGCAGAATATGAGATAATTATGGAGATTGTGGTACGAACGTTTGTTAACCTTGAAAGAATTCGTTAAACCTATAAATTTCAAGAAAATTGTGGTTTTTCCAATAGCAATGGTGCGTTCTCAACATAGATATACATTCTTCATATAAAAAAAATTGGTCACTTAATCTTCAGTAGGTTTTCCAGGACATCATTATGAAGAAAAGCAATTTTTTCGGTGATAAATCGTATCGGAAAAAGTTTGATCTTTGAACGTTTATTGTAACGAGAGTTTTGGATAGCTTTAATTAATATTATCGTTTTCGAATGTAATAGACATTTAAGGATGTTCTGGAGGTACAATGGGAGACAAGAGTACAAGAAATTTGAAGTCCATCAATACATGGCAATGAAAGCCGTTCATGAGTATATTTTGCATTAAACTTTTGCGAATACTGTACCCTTGTCACGTTTCCATGCTAGTGAGAGATAACAGGATAAATTTGACGTTTTGTAACAGTTTATAATTTTTTTGCTCTGTAACTGTTTAGTGAATCCCAATAAATTTTGAACATAATTAATTACATAATTTTTACTACATATACAAAAAAACTGGAGTTTCTAGTTCCGTTTTTTCAAGGCTTAAATAGGATTTGAAGTGGAATTTTATGAATTCTCCATAAGAAGACGTGTTAAAATGCGGAAACTTTAAGTTGCTATAATTCTTAAACGGCGCAGTGAATCGAACCCAAACTTTGGTAATTGCATTAATTTAGTAAGAAATATATCTCGTCAAATTTTCAAAAATTTTGTTGCGTTTTTATATACCTCCAGAACATCCTTAAGAAACATTGTGCATTCGTTAAAAATCGTAATGAGGACTTCGAGTTTTTAGCCCGTGAACAGCTGAATGATCAGAATAATGATCAGCTGAAGATCGGTCAACGAGAATCAAATACTGCGGAAAAATTTAATAACTTTCGTGATTGACGCTTCCTCCTCTCCGCAATTAGCCATTCAACTATGAGCAGCAGGCTCTGTCAGCGAACGTTGACTTCCGGCGCGCGAGTACACGTCTTTCGCAGTCAAAGGGTTAATCATGTCGTCATTGTTTGCCGAGATTTAACACCCGTCGGGGTCGAGTGGCGTTCTCGATAACACGCGTCGAGCTTTTTTCCCCCGGTGAATGTCACGCGCGTTCTTATCCGAGCTTGTAGCAGCTGTTACGCGCATTCATCATTCCGCTCGATGGCCCCAACGCATTATTCTCCACCCTCCGAACGTTTTACAAAACAACCCCGCCGCGCGCGCGCGCTCGCGCGTCCCTCCGAACGAATTTCATCCGACACACAGCAACAAGGGCAAAATCATGCGACGGCTTACGCGCACACTATCATAACGCCGAGGTATCGCGAATTACAGAGGGCTGTGTGTGCTGCCCCGCGGTTCATTATCGGTCAACCTCTTTTTCCGTCGGAACGCGAACGGAAGAACGTTAATTAACAACGTGCGATCACCACCGGAACGTTTTTACCACGGTGGGAAAACGGGGCTCCGATGATTGTCCGAGAATTTTCCTACTCTTCTCGATACGGCTACCGCTCATCCACCCATAATGCCATCACCGATTTTTATTGTACAGTCTCGTGAATATGCAACCCACTTTGCAAAACTCCGGTGAAGCAAAATTTAATAATATTTTACAGTGGCGCAGGGGGCCTTGCCACTCCCCCTCCCCAAGAAAAAGGAAATAGAACACTGGAAAATTGTTCAAACTGTAGAATTCCTCCTCGATATCGATGATTTTTGGATATGTTATATGTAAGTACATACAGGGTGGTCCACGCAATTTGCACACCTGTATAACTTCCGTAATATAAGTATGCGTTGCACGAAAAAGTTTTGTATACAGAAGTTGCATGGTCTGACGGGCTACATTATGTAGTGTATTTATTTTTTTTACAGGTGGAAGCGTTTCGGAGATTCGAAGGTCGACTTTGTTTTTTTAAATGGAATACTATATTTTTTGTATCAAAATATGGAAGAATGTCGAGTTCTGAGTAAAAAAGTATTTACCTTCATTAGCCTTAAACCCAATAATTAATGAGTAAAATTTTCAGGAAATAAACTGAAATTACTCGATAATTATTAGGTTTAGGGCTAATGAAGGTCAATACTTTTTTACTCAGAATTCGACATTCTTCCATATTTTGGTATAAAAGATATAGTATTCCGTTTAAAAAAACAAAGTCGACCTTCGAATCTTCGAAACGCTTCCACATGTAAAAAAAATAAACACACTACATAATGTACCCCTTCAGACCATACAACTATTAGTCCGGTCTTTTTTTTAGAAAATGATCAGCTGTAGAATTTATTATTTTTTAGATCTTATACGCACATTAATGGTCTGTTTCTTTTTTCTAGAAAATTATTAGCCATAGGAGTTAATTATTTTGTAGAGATTATTTTATCTTGTGGGTCTTCTATGCACAGTATTGGTCCGGTCTTTTTTCTAGAAAATTATCAGCTGTAGAATTTATTATTTTTTAAATCTTATGCGTACATTATTGATCTGTTTCTTTTTTCTAGAAAATTATTAGCCATAGGAGTTTATTATTTTGTAGAGTTTATTTTATTTTGTGGGTCTTCTGTGCACAGTATTGGTCCAGTCTTTTTTCTAGAAAATTATCAGCTGTAGAATTTATTATTTTTTAGGTCTTATGCGCACAGTTTTAGTCTGGTTTTTTCTGCAGAAAATGATTAGCCATAGAAGTTCATAATTTTGTAGCTGCAAATACACCCGAATATATATGGCCGAGCAATTAGCGAACGTTTCCTCGAGCAGCCGATATTTTCATGATCGAGATCGGATTTTTCACGGACGAGGTATTATGGATTCACGGAATCAACGATTTCATATTCACCGTGGAAATGGCGTATATCCGCGGCGCATCAAAGGGCAACGTGTATTTCTGCTTTCGAATACAGAACCGGAAGCCTCCTCTCGAGGAACTCCACGGATAGAAACAGCTATCCCACTCCCTGTGGGATCGAGATAAATTTCTCGTGTGTCGGGAAACATACAGAAAACTACATCGAGTGATTTCTGTGCTACGACATGCTGCCAATATCGCGTTATGAGAGCGGGGATGACGTTTCAAGCACGCTCGTTCGAAAAGGAAGAAAATTGAATATTCAATTTTATCGGCGTGTCCCGCCGCGCTTCTACTTCATCAAAGAATTAAATCACGTCGCTCTGTCCAGTCGGAGGAAAATATTATAATACGTTTCCATGTTATTGTACCTACACACCGGTGCCAATCAAAGCTATTCCGTATCCTCGTTATGGACTGTTTCTTGAAAAACATTTGTTGCATATTTTCTCGTGTAGAATTCAGAACAAGTTTATAAAAGTTACGAGAACTCAACATGACTCTCCTAAATATTGGTGATCGCATTCCATTCTCCTTTCCCCCATAGACTCCTTTTAACATCCCTTCAGCAATATTATTTAATGAATCCAAGGACCAATATACAAGGTGGTCCACTCAACTTACACACCTATATGTATAACTTCCAAAGTATGCGTCGCACGAAAAAGTTTTGTACACAGAAATTACATGATTTGAAGGGGTACATTATGTAGTGTATTGTTTCGGAGATTTGAAGGTCGACATTGCTTTTTTGAATGGAATACTATATTTTTTATACCAAAATATGGAAGAATGTCGAATTATGAGAAAAAAATTGTGACCTTTATTATCCTAAACCAAGTAATTAATGAGTAATTTCACTTAATTTCCTGAAAATTCACACTTTTTAGTGGAACGAGAGTAGTATTTATAGAACACTCGTAGGATGGTTTTTCGGTGTTATTGGTAATTTGCAATAAAAACCGCAAACAATGAAAAAATGCAAAATTTGTTTTTATGGGACCAATCAGGAGACATACCCTACAAAATGCAGAAGGTTTCGTCCTGATTGGTCCATGCATGAAATAATTCATTGTTCGCAAATAAAATGGTAAGGAATAAATAAAATGCAAAATTTTTCACGGGACCACCACTGAGACATACTTTACAAGATAGAAAATGTTTCCTTCCGATTGAATATACATAGAAAAAAAAAGCGAAACGAAAAGGCACATACAGACCGAATCGAGTAACCTCCAGCTTTTTCGAAGTCGGTTAAAAATAAACCTTAAATGAATAAATAAATAAGTTTATAAAAAGAAAGATGTTTCATCTTGCAGGAAGGATCGAGGTCAACCTGGTGGTCCATTTGTTAGCAGATCTAAATCATTGGATATTGGCTGTGCGATTGATGAAACTTTATATCGGGGAATAGAACACATCGATACATTTTCGCATTCACACATCCAATCTCCGGGATCCAGAAATCGGATATGTTTAATACTTGGATAACACCGCTAGCTCGGATAGATTTGATCGAACGAGAACATGGAGAGCCCGGTTTTGCCAAAATTGCCGGGATTCTGAGGATCCTATTTCTGTCCCACGTTAGATCCGGTACCGATCGACCCGTTCCCGCAACGCATAGTTTCAGATATCGAATTTGCCGAAAAAGGATTTGCCAGGATCATAGAATCGGGCGAGACACGATCATATATAACTGCAGAATATTATCAGCCCTTCGTCCAGAATAATTCTATAAATATTTTCGTTTGGTGGCAATATGTTTTCTCCCAATCATGTTGGAGATGTTCGTTCTTGAAGTTGAACACTTGCGATAGTTAATATTTGGCAACGTGAAAACAAAACTGGAGAACGAGAAACAGAGTAACGAGGATATATCGAAAGGTAATTAACGCATCGTTGTGCGAATATTTGCATTTACCAGGTATATCCCCGATGGCTGCTTACCTTTCCGGAACAGAGGCGAATCACATGTGGGTTACGCGATTAGCCTTTGATTTACGAAATCAGTACACTACCACCATACGAAAGGTATTTCAGACTAAATACCATAAGCATTGAAACTACGGTCCGACCGGTGTGATAGGATTGCCCCGCATGAATAAATTCGACGTTCCGAAATCCTGCAGAATTCCGTTCTGACGCAAGCCCGTGCCCGCGCGAATTCGCCTACGGAATATTTATTTGGAGAAATGTTCGCGGAAACTTTGCGTTCTCATAAATACCGCTGCCTAATCGCGAACTGCTGAATATACAGATTGTTGTTCGCTCCCTCTAGATGCTGATTAAGTGGCCATCAAGAGACCTCATGGATCAATTAATCGGATTGCCAAATTTATGCATTCAAACAGTTGTGGAACTGAAATTCCAGTTCACAGAATGTGTGTTAAAAACCACCTGGATTAATGAACGTACAGAATAATTCCCGAACTCATGAACTAGATGTAATTTTAATCGAATTGCGAATTTTATGCATTTGAAAAATTACAGAAGTAAAACTCGAGTCCTCAAAACGTGTTTTAACAAATCCCTTGATCAATGAACGTGTAGAATGGTCCCCAAAAATATTCATCGAGCGAGTAAATGAGCCGTTTATGTATTTTGAAAGTGGCCCAAGCCCACATGTCAATTATTTTTTGTTGACTGTAGTATTCTTTCCTGTTTTGTAATGAAATTTCAAAATGTATCGAACTTCTTCTTTGTCTTCATTCATTTTCAAAGCGTAATAACTTTTGACTAAATAAACGAATATCACAATTTCCTGTTTGTAATTACTCTCTGATGTGCCACCGTTCAGACGCACGACACGGTAACTCCATCTTATCGGGAGAATACGACGAAACTTTATTCCCAACCTGATATAAATGGACTTAGGTCGCTTAAGGATGTTCTGGAGGTACAATGGGAGACCAAAGTACAAGAAATTCGATATCCATCAATACATGGCAATGAAAGCCGTTCATGAGTATATTTTGCATTAAACTTTTGCGAATACTGTACCCTTATCACGTTTCCATGCTAGTGAGAGATAAGAGGATAAATTTGACGTTTTGTAACAGTTTATAATTTTTTTGCTCTGTAACTGTTTAGTGAATCCTAATAAATTTTGAACATAATTAATTACATAGTTTTTACTACATATAAAACAAACTGGAGTTTCTAGTTGCGTTTTTTCAAGGTTTAAATAGGGTTTGAAGTGAAATTTTATGAATTCTCCATCAGAAGACGCGTTAAAATGTGCAAAATTTAAGTTGTTATAATTCTTAAACGGTGCAGTGAATCGAACCCAAACTTTGGTAATTGCATTAATTTAGTAAGAATTATATCTCGTCAAATTTTCAAAAATTCTGTTGTGATTTTATATACCTCCAGAACATCCTTAAAAAGTAGTCAAAGGAGTAGGATCTTGAATACCTTGCTCCGGAACGCGGTAATGGGCCGCACAAATCCAGGCCCGAAAAAGCCCGCTGACCGAACGCGAAAGCCCGGTCTAAGTAATATATCTATCTCATCGGGAATTTCGCCGAGTTTTCTTGTCGGTGGGCAGCCGTTCGTCACAAGGCGCGTTCGGTTTTTGGTCGGGCTATTTCGCGTCACTTATCGTAAACAACTGTCGGCCCAGTTGCTGGTACGAGCAGGCCGCTAACGAAAGGCAATATCACGGGGGCCGTTTCTCGGGTGTAGCCGCCACCTTGATGCGCAGGAATTAGTCGAGCAGCAAGGACACCCCGTGAACGTTTTATGCTCATTCCGGGGTCGTGAGATATTCGCCGACTCGTTTCGATGTTCCCCCGAAATTTCGCGCGCCGGCACTCGCTTCGGGCCCCAGAATCCCGCACGCTTTTTGTTCTTTTCGCGACCCGGACGGCACTTTTGCGGTGTCCTAATGGACTCTTAAATCGGGGACAAATTGCATTTACCGAATGCCGGTTCTTGAATTAATGAGGCGGTCCTCGTTCCCGAAGTTGCTCTACTTCTTTTACTCTCCTCTTCTATAATATAAACGCGCGATATCGAACAATACATATAAACTATCGTATTTAATTCACCGTACAAATCAAACGTGGAACGGTCCCGCCGATAAGTGGGCAACTATAAAATTCTCTCCTATTCGAGCAAATCGAAATGAACAAGCTGGCACACGCGAAAAAAAAACGATTCAAGATACAGTTAACGAGTTTCCGAGAGCGCGAACGAGAAACTATAGGCGGCCGAAACCTAAATGGGGGCAATAGTCGCAGGAACAATAAAAACCACTGCTTGACTGTGCTTTCAACGCGCAGCCTCGGGTCCAGCCGGTTGCCTCGATTGAACACATTTTTATCGCGTGCACAAAAAGCGGTGGGCAATTTCAATCTTTTTTCTTTTCGTTTTTCAAGAAAACGGTGGGTTCTGTTATTTCTCCATTAACGGATGAATTTTATTCTACGTACCGAAAGAGAGGAGATGTCCACTCGTATGAAGAAGTTCGCATGGAGAAGCGAAAGCTAATGCGTGCGGGACTCGTAGAAACAGCAGAAAGTCGTGCGGGAGAGTTGTTGCGAGATGGATTACGTTTGTTCGCATTTGCTGATGCCCGGCCAATCCGTGGAAGTGGATCCAGCGATCGCCGGTGGCCCCATCGGAGAATCACGGTGTCTGATCGCGGTGTGTAAACTCGGGACAGAAATACGACAGTCGAACGGTGTATGTACAGAGTTGTGTGTACGTGCTGACACACGACTATTAGAGCTACCGAGGCTCTTCTGCGTGGAACCAGCTCAGCATCGGCCGGACTCTGAGCCCGCCTCGAACTGATCAGCGCTTTCCTCGTCGCTGGGGAGAAACAAAATGATTAAATAAATTGTTCCCGGAGAAATGGTTATAGACGATAGCGTTTGAAATATATACACGAGCATTATACCAAGGTATATTACAGTCCACCGTGCAGTGAAATACAACGAGGTAGCCGGATAACAACAGACGACAAAAATAGGAAAAGCATGTACATTTAATCCCCGCAGATTCTCGTTACGCATAAATTAAAATGACATACGGGCGTAATGCATGAACCAGTTTGCATGCGCGTCTCTCGTAAATAAAAAACTAGCGTTTTCAGGATGATGCCCCGCGTGGTGTCTCGACGAACGAACACGTCCTTGTTTCCTCTTAACGTCGCCGTCGCCGAGAGGATTTCGCGGAAAAGCAATCAACAAATAGGTTTTAACTTTTGATGTACGCTTGTAGTCGCGGAACAGCCATTTTGTTAAGTGCCTTTCTTTGAAATCTGGAATTTCGAGAACAGAGACGATCATTTCGCTGTTTGGTAGTACAAACGCTGTGCGCCGGATTTGCATTCTTTCTGGCTGCGGTTAATGCAGTTCCAGTGTATGTAGTACAAAGTACAGTGCGGGAAACGGGAGCTGCACGATCTAAGGAAATTGAATATATCGTTGAATAATGAGTACATGAGACGCCAAGTACATGAAAAATTACCAAACCACCGGGCATTCTAACCCAATCTGAAACTTCTTCCGTTAATATCTCATCACGCCTGCAATATTTTCGAAATTGAAAGGCATTTTTCTGAAGCAAACCGCATATAAGCTTTCGAATAAGACCAAATTCAATAAAATCGGTCCACGGATGATAGAAATATCGTAATATCATGTCACGGATCAGTCAGAAAAATAGTAGGATTTTTCTTCTGATTCTTCTCCATCGTCAAGAAATTTTTGTCAACATAATACGTATACGCGTTACACGCACGCATTCAGCCGAAAGAACTAACACACGTGTTTCGTTCGTCGACTCTCGGGATCATTCGGCAGGGCTCGGGCTCGTCGTCTGTCATTGAAAGTCGAAAAAGTCGCAATCGAAATATGTAGATCTGTCATTTCATTCGTAATCTATCAAGTGTCAACTTTCATAACCTGCCAAGTGTCAAATAATATCATATACAATAGAATAGTGTACTAGAAAGTATAATTCGTCATGTCTGTAATTAATAGTATTAATATCCTACCGCTCAGTTTTAATAATATGCAAACTACCATTAAAGACGAATGGTTAACCAGATGATCATATCGAATATTATCATACATTATTACAAGCTAACTCTAATTATAGACCACGCGAAACACGGAGGGTTCAATGCCCTGATACAATTCAACCAGTTCCTGAAAATCAGGATCAAAACAAGATTTTGCACAAACGCGATAATTTTGAAACCAATGCAGGGGGACACTGGATTTGTAACTTTTATTCTTGTAAAAATAAGCGATATCCCAATCAAAACTTCAAAAAAAGTGAAAAAATTACGCCAAGTACATGAATTGAATTGAGCCGCTAACACGGCATAATAATTATGATCGCAAAAAATATGTGAAATCGAAATGAGCTGCAAGTACATAAACTATAAAGATCTAGACACATTTGCATAGACGTCCGCGGCCTGGAAGTCAAATCCTTGGCGTGGCCAATAATATGAACAATTCTTATTCATCGACAACTTGACCTTGCCTGGCCACGCCAAGTATTTGACTTCCAGGCCGCGGATATATTTAACACAAGCATTTAATTTCATTTGCTCGAAAGGAAGTGTTCGAGGACTTTGTAATCGGACCTGAGAGTGTCCATCCATTTCCGGAATCACGCCGATCAATTACCATCGCTGTCTAGCACTTTGCCGCCGCTGACAATACAAAATTAGAACCCTCTTTATGTAACTACAGCGGCGATCTATCATTCCATCGACAAAAATTACGTGTCACGGGGTAACGTGAACGGCTGTCACGCTACGTAGGGCGCGAAACTCGTCGCTTCCTTTAATCACGACCTCGAAACGGGGCCATCGATTTTTCATATTAGCCTCGGAACACGCGACGGGGGCGTGTCTCCATAAAGACGCAGACACTGTTTGTCGATACCCCTCTTTCCCAAACTATGCGAAACTCGCATTGCCATTTTACCTTATTACGGCTCGTAACGTACAAACACACGTTCGATGTCATTTATTCAGCGACCCGAACAATTGGAGAAAAATCTTTCCAGCAATTACCCGTCGTTTTCGAAAGTCCGAAAAACCGCGTCGCTTCTGTTTCCCGTCTTTATCATGAAGTGGCGCGGCCTCCATTATCATTCTCCTTATCCTCACTATCATCCGAACACGGTAAAACCGACCGTCGAATCTTCCGGTCGTAATCGTGACAATCAAGGTCTGATCGCCGGTAATCGAAACAATTATACCGCAGCTACTGTGTCGCAGGAACAAAAGCGACCCCCCCCCCCCCCGCTTTAAGGTTAATGCCGTCAGGTCCCCCATCCTGGAAGGGAGGGGGAAGAGAAGGAAGGACAATTTAGGGACGGAAATCGTCGATTACCACACAAGGATTAGTGGTTTCGTCCTCGGGGCAAATCTCTCCTACGTGCCCCCGGTATATCTTCCTGCGCTGCCCTCCAATATGACCCTAAATTAGATAGATTCTGCGGGCTTACCGTCGCGAGAGCTCAACTGATTTGTCCTCGGATCTCTCTCTCTCTCTCTCTCTCTTCCTCCGTCTTCCTCTATCCCCCGTTTACGAACAAAAGTTATATTACCTTGCCGTTTACCGGAGTCGCCATGCCACGCCTCGGATCTGTGTTAATTTCGACCGAACCACCCTAAGATCCTTCGGGAAACGTGGCTCCGGAATTCGGGAGATCGACCATGATAATTCCGCCTCGACTACCTCACTAATCTCCTCCTATCGGAGTTCTTTCACTGTCTCCATCGATTGCCCGTTGTTTATGAATTTTGGTGTTTATACATTTTGATGAAAACAAACTCCGATCACCTTGAGATACGACCTTCGAGAAAAATAACGTTTTGACACATCCAGGATGTATCGCCCCGACCAAAGAGGATTAAGATAGAGGAGACACTCCCATAAGAGCCCTATGTTAAAACCTGTAGCTCGTTTTGCAGCGCTCCCAGCGTGTCAGATCCGAACTATTCGTCTATCCCCTTGCTCCGCACCCCGAAAACAGTCCCCTCATATAATACCTCATTTTACGGTTCGCTCTACATTATACACGAAGACTAAATTTTTTTCTGACTACAATTTTAAAACATTAATTAATATACAGGGTGTCTCAAAATTATCTCCGGAGCCGAAAATAGGAGGTTCCTGAGATCATTCCAAGCGACATTTTCTTTTGAAAAAATGTCGTCCGCGGCTTCGTTAACGAGTTATTAACGAAAAACACGGATCAATCAGAGCGCTAGCTAGACGCGTGCAGCACGGCGAGCCGGCAGCCGAGTGTCGGTGGCACGCCGCGATGTCGCAACGAACAGAAGTTTCTCGATGAT
>CM052284.1:2586793-2604299 GCA_028455765.1 Lasioglossum oenotherae | reverse complement strand
AATAACTCGTTAACGAAGCCGCGGACGACATTTTTTCAAAAGAAAATGTCGCTTGAGATGATCTCAGGAACCTCCCATTTTCGGCTCCGGAGGTAATTTTGAGACACCCTCTATATACATGTTACATGTATAGCTAGGACGGAGTTATATAAAATACAATTGAAAAGTACAGTTACATATTTATTTTAAGAAGACTTATACATATACATATTTACAAAAATTTTTTATATTTGTTGGATTTTTCTTTTCAAGTTTATACTTACACATGTGGCTCCTTGGGTATACTAAATAAGCTGCCAGAGTTCAGCTTCCCGTTTTTATTGCAAATGCAGCAAAAGGAAGACATCTTTGACGACTCAAAACGAAAAATACTTGGGATTACAGGAAATAATGCACTACTCACTGCGATTTGATCACAAATGGCGTACATGGATGATGGATGGCGTGGGGACGCGAAGATTTCAGTCGGCGCGGCGTGTACAAGAAAAATATAAGAAGGGAAAAGAACTGAACAGAACTGGAAAGTATAGTTCAGATCTGAGATATTAGATGGCGCTGCAAAAAAGAGTGACAGCAGTGTCTCCTCTATCTAATCCTCTTTAGTCCCGACGACTGGGGCGCAAGAATGTGAGGTTAGCTGTTAATCTGTAAGCGGAGAAGAAGCGCCGACAACGCCAGCACGCCGCGCCGGGAACAATTCGTTTCGATGCCGCGTCATAAACGTAAATTTCCCTGTAAATGAAAGCTGGTATCGCTTGTTCGGCGTACCTCGCACCTTCGTCTCCCCGTCGAACGGCGTTGTCTTCATTCGACGCACGTCTAACGACCTGCCAACCAAAGTGGTTTATCTAAACGTACGCGCGGAATGTGCCGCGAAAACATTTCCGCGAACGAAACGGCAAGGGACCCGGGGAAATTGTGTTCGCGCGTTCGAAGAGGTTTCACGAAAGTTGATCCTCCGATTTTCGTATTCGCCATTCATTCCGACAATTCGTGGACTGTGCGGGGCAAAGAGAATATAACCGGGGCTGGAATAACGCAACAACGATACCCCGAGCCGAAAAATTTCAATGAAAACCGCGCGCGCCGAAGGGGAGGTATGAGAGGAAGAGAATGGAGGAGAGCATTCGACAGAGTACGTGGCGCGTGCTCGCACCGTGAATTTACATTTCCATTAAGATTCCCTCTGAGCCAGGCGAGACAAGCGGCGCTGAACGGGAAGGGCCAAAATCAGAAAGTGAAGGGAGGACCCAGGGCCACGAGGCGCGGCTTAATAAAGTGCTCTGAAAATCCTTTGTGTCCCGCGGAACGCATTCATTTAACTTTGATCCTTCCGGGGCCAGGCCCGATATTTTCCTTCTCTTCGCGTCACGGTTCAACACTCGGAACAACCTCCCCATTCTTCTTGTCTTTTCTCCACCTTCGTTCCGATCTCGTGAATCCGAACTGGAGACGCCGCCCCGGAGTCTCTTAAAAAATACAATATTTCCGTTTCATTCGAATTCGCCCGGCTCTACTCTTCGCGACGATCTGTAAGTTTAATTCGACACGGAAATCCGGACAAGTCGATCCCAGCGACCGCTTGATTGCTCCCTCTCTCTCTCTTTCTTCTTTGGATGTCTAATATGAATTACAAAACCGCCTCTCTCCGCCTCCATTGTCTACCTCTTTCGCTGTTCTTCTTACTTTCTGCCACCGGAGCTCTGTCTCCCCTTTGTTCCGAAGAATTTGTTCCGAGTCGAAGAATGCGGCAGCTCTGCGGTGTTAATCGAGATGGATTGCTCGGTATCTAATTTTTCTAATCAATCGGTATTTTTGGCCAGTTTAGCGCGCCAAAAGTCAAAATTTTTGGTTCGTTCGAAATCACTGAAACTTTTTTTCTCATGTACCTGAATATACAGTGAGCCACGAGAGTATTCGAACGCCCTTTAAAACGGGATAACTTTTTTATAATTGTACCAAACGACATGATTTTTTATAATCAATTAGAAGCATCGATTTACGAAATGATATGCAAACAAGATCACTACAAATAAAAGCGTGGAGCGCCCACGATGATTACGTCAATATAGTTTAGCGTTCCACGCTTTTATTTATAGCGACTAATGTCTAAAAAAATTATTTTCTCCTTTTTAATGCATTTTAATATAAGCGAGGTTTTCAAAAAGTTTTTTCCATATATTTTTTAATCCCGTTCCGGTGGAATATTTTTGCTAATGCTTTAAATATCTGTTTCTGTTTATGTTGCAGGTAAGAGAAGACATTTTTTTCAAAGGTCGTTGGACTTCGACACGGTCCGCCAGGCCGCCGTTCAATTTACGCGTGACCGCGAAACCAGCACACGGCGGCGGTCAAACTTCGGATTTACATTCAGGTAAATTGGAGTGCAGTATTCCGAGTGGTACGCTCTCCGAACATACTGATACTAAGACAACGTGTTTTCGAGGGAGAATGGTCCCGGTTATCGAACTCCCGGCTGCGTTATTGATATGCTAACTAGCTCTCGAACGCTGCAACATAATTTTCTTCTTGCTTCTCCATGGTGCCGCGGTCTCGAACTGGTCTGCCTAATTTGATTCCGCACCGAGTTGCGGAACTGTTGGCAACGTGACCGATCGCACTATCGAATTGTCGATCTTCCAACAATTTCCGCCTCTGCTCTCTTTCGAGGTTATAGTAATCATTACCTTGAAACTTCTTGAAGTGAAACTTCTTTAGGCGCGGCAGGCGTAAAACCGATCTGGCGATGAAACGAAAATGGGTAACGGAAGTGGTGGGGATGGTTCTGACTCCCCACTCTTTCTGCCGCTCGAACGTACTGTCATTTCTTGGTGCGTCACAGTTTTACCTAACCAACGCGTGTGATTTCATTCGCGCTTTTAATTAAATAATATAAAAATGTATATACACAAATAGTAATGCCGGAAACAAAAATGCAGATCGTCAAAAAGAATTCCGTGATAGGAAACGGGCTGCGGGAAATAAGGTGATGAAAAATCCAGCAAAAACTTCAACAGAACGTGCGCGAAAATTTCGTGCTAATTGTAAGAAACAGTTATTAATAGACTGCGGATCTTTATGCAAAATAAAAATTGTCTGCGCCGATTGCAAGAAATAGAAACCACATAGAATGCTATTTGTTCCCTTAATCATTTTAATAAATCATGTATTGACATCTAAAATTTTGAAAATTTCCCTACAACTTTTTGAATTTCATCTACTTAATTTTACTATAAATGCATAAAAATCCGCAGTCTAGTTATTAATTGCCAATGTGCTTTGAATTTTGATAAACAAAATGCCGAGCAATCGCAACATCTTGCTGCACCATCAACAAGTGCACTATCGAGACCAATTTCTGTTTCTCACACTGATATTGAGGAACATAACTCGCATCTCGTGAATCAGACAACATGGTCAACACAGAGAATCAATTTGCAGCAAATAATCCTTCGACAAGTTCAATATATATTAAATGATGTGTTATGATTTTGTTCAATAAGAATAATAAGCAGGAAGTTTCACTTCTGTCGCGTGTGGATTTTATTATTATTATTATACGTGGACCGAGGGCATTTTATACAAACGTATACAGTTTTTACAGTATAACTGATAAAAACAAAAAGAAGACTTAACAAAAAAAAAGTCCTAACCTAAAATTTACATAAGAATGGACCATGCGGAACTAAACAAATACAGGTATGATTAACAAATAGTATTGCGCAATTTTGTTTAGAATGCCTGTAAAACGTGCCATTAAAAAAATCAATATTGTAGTAAAATATGTTAGAGCTAGCAATAATGCGATTTAATGGATTTATCACTTCATATGAGGATTTGGATTTCATTGTTTGAAATCCTGCTCTCGTTCTCAAAACACGTTCAGGTACGTAGAAATTGATTTGCCTCAGGAGTGCGAGACAGTCTATATTATTATTAATCAAATTGAAGATAAAGCTCTGATTTATATTAATTTCAGGCCTACAAAGCTACTAAATACGTCTACAAAAATTGCAAGTTGCACAAACATCGAGTAATTATATAGAGCTAGATTAATTTCAACAGATTCTGCAAATAATTCAACTGCTTCACACTTTTGCACCTTCCAAAGCTTCTCACCTTGTTTGTTCGATAGATTATTTAGCCACCGGGTACATAAGACTTCCGTAAACACACGAGAAATTTGCTAACAAGATGGTGCTCATTACAAGTTTCAAACTTGCTTCCACAAAGAAATACCGATTCACCGTTCAGATACAATGGAAAACGCAGAGAAGTTCTTATTGCTTTGCAAACCGCCAGAGACAGTTGTTGTTTAAAGTTCTGTAATGAGAAATTATTCGAAATTCTTGTCTCTGACTGCGACATACAAATTACAGTGCTTTCTACAAGTTGCTACGATGCTTAATGGATTTGGATCACAGATTTTTCCTTCAGTTTCACTTTATTTAATATTCTCTCATCACATTTTCTAAATATAATCATTCTGTATATTCGATTAGGATGGTTAACGTTCCAATCATAAATTATCAGGACCGATCGATCGTTGAATTTGATTGTACAGTTAGTTGGACAACTTGATCCGTCCTCGGGTCTTCCGGCAACTTCGCGAGTAAATCAAAGTCCGCATTCTATTTTAAGTCGGACCGGTTTCGAAACGTAATTTATTATTGATTTCCAATGGGGCTAGGTGTATCAAGTCGAATATTCCGAATGAAAGAATTATATTAAGCGCACGCCGGATCCAATGATGCTCCTCGGCGAAGCAAACAGTATTCTGATAATGTGTTTACCTGAACTCTCACTGATCAAACATTTCTATACTATCTTTATCGTAATAAAAGTTGCTCGAGATAACCAATTCGCGCGCGAACGAGCTGCGAATTATATTCGACGTACAAAAGCGTTCTGGGGCTCTTGGAGATCTGAATAGCCTTCGAATTTCATTCGCATCAGCTTTTCACGGAGCGCCACCTTTTTCGTCAGCTTCGGTTCATCTTGATTTCGCATTACCGCGAGCTGAAGCGAGTCGGAGCGTGGCTGCGAGCTTGCGATTTGCATGTATCGGTAAAGGAGGCCAACTAAATATCTTCTCCAAATGTTACGGGGCGAAAATATTGCCGAATTTTTGCGAAAAATGTAATTAAATACATTTTTAACCGACTTCGAAAAAGAAGGAGGTTACTCAATTCGATCTGTATGTGCCTTTTTTTCGCTTTTTTTTCTATGTATGTTCACCAATTACGCCGAGATGGATGGACCAACCGGAACGAAACCTTTTGCATCTTGTAGAGTATGTTCCCGGGATGGTCCCGTGCAAAAAATTTTACAGTTTTTCTATTAATTACGATTTTATTTGCGAAAATGTAGGGTGGTGATACCGTTGTGAACTCCGCTGAATGTTAGACATTAGGAACAGTAACGCCGCGACGTCGTTACCGTTATCGATTGCGGCTTTCAGATATGTATAAATTACGATTTCGAATGTGACGGCTGACAGAGATAAGAAAAAGTGTGAAATAAGAAAAAACGTAAAAAAAAAATTAAACCGACTTCAAAAAAACGCACTAAAAAGTATAAAATAATTTCCATTTAATATATGTGTATACACACGAACTTAAATACAATACAATCTTTTCGGAGGCGGCGCAAAATTGAAAATTTTCGACACTGGAAATTACGAAAATCCTTAAATTCTTCGAAATACTAATATATTTGTATTTAAATAATATATTTGCGCCGCCTCCGAAAAGATTGTATTGTATTTAAGTCCGTGTGTATACACATATATTAAATGGAAATTATTTTATACTTTTTAGTGCGTTTTTTTGAAGTCGGTCTAATTTTTTTTAAAGATTTTTCTCGAAATGTTACGGGGCGAAAATATTGCCGAATTTTTGCGAGAAATGTAATTAAATACATTTTCATTCGGTAGAATGATTACTTCAATGCAAAATAAATATTTGCTAGTGCAGACCGCACCTTATTTTCTTTTTTATAAAGGTCGCATTAACATCGAGGTCATTAGCGACCACTTTTGGCATACAATTATTATATAAATACAATGTTTCGGTTTACGCGCTTGAAACGTTAATTTTAATGTTTCCAGATTGTACTGTGCCGCATGCGAGTAATTAAACGTTAAAGAAAACGGTGTTTCGCGAAGGGGAGCGTAATAACAGCCGGAGCAGAGGGGAACGGATCTTCCGTTCCAATAAAGAATTTCTTGCTAATAAAAGGCGGTCACGTTCGCGCGAGGATCCGCGCAACGACGCCATAAAATTATTCAACCGGGCGCGAAACCGGCGAACTTAATCCGAGCTGAACGGGAACGTCTCGTTCTCGATCGTGTCGTGCGGCGCGATCGTAACTCGCTCGAGTTTTCACGTTAGATTAAGAGCGCGGGGAGCGTGCGACCGATCAAAATGATTTTCCGGAGAAAATTCGGCGACGCGACGTGCGCATCCTAACACGGGTTCATCGGAATCTATTTAACTACTCGCGGATTGTCGAACTTCGGTCGAGTAATCGGAACACGCGAGCAGTCGGCCAGATTGCATCTTCATCGAAATTCAGCCGAATGTTCGCTTGTATGTATCAGCCCACGTACGTCGAGTAGTAATCAATTTTAATTATGAAATGCATAACATGTAATTGTTTTTTTGTGCACTGCTACCCTGAACAAAAATGTATCGACCTGTGTGCGTCGAAGAGTAATTAATCTGGACAAAACAACAGTGAAAATCGTACGCGAGAGGCCGGCTATTCGGTTGATCCGTTCGTCAGCTGCGAAGCTGGGACACCTAGGAGATTGCGATCACGTACGCTGCCACCGGGTTGGCAGCGACACGTATTGATTTGTGTCAGCGAGATGCTTGACACCGTCGAGGTGATTGTTTCACAGTTTCTCGGGGAATCAGGCTGTTTTGTCTTCGAAAGAAATGCCGAGCTGCAGCTTTCGACAGGCTGGCACTTGATGCATGGGGGAATTAGACGCACGACTCTATCAGGCTGTTCTATACATATACAATGAACGTCGAACAGTAGAGAACATTGGTAGAGGTAGGCCATTTCTGAACTTAACTGGACATGAAAACTGGGACCAACAATCTACCAGACATTCGTTATAAAAAAGTACTAACCTATGTATGTCGAAAAGTTAGTAGTTCAGGAGATATTTCAATTTAAAAAACCCTGAAATACCACTACTGTCGTACTAGACGTTAGTGTTTACTTACTTATGTAACGTCTTAGTACGACAGTAATGGTATTTTAGGGTTTTTTAAATTGAAATATCTCCTGAACTATTTTCGACATACATAGGTTAGTACCTTTTTATAACGAATGTCCAGCTGCATCGATTGATGTATTAAAAAATACCTCATTCCATTAAAAAAATTAAGGTGACCTTCATATCTCTAAAAAAAATTACACGAAAAAAAAAAATGTTGTTGGTATCTTATGAGCCCCATTTTACCATTCAACTTTGTCTTCAGACATTTGACGTATCTTTAAAAACAACAAAGATATTCAAGGCGGTCAAGTTAGCTGGGACACCCTGTATACAATGAACATGAAATAGTAAAGGAGAATGGTACAGGTAGGCCACTCCTTGACCTAACTGGACATGAAAATTTGGAGTATCTACATGAAAATCAGACCTGGTTGGCTACTTTCCTCTTCACTGCCATCACAACTTGAAGAAGCACTCTGAACGCATACTCTATATACAGTGAACATAAAACAGTAAAGGACAATGGTAGAGGTGGGCCACTCCTTGACCTAACTGGACATGAAAATTTGTAGTATCTACGAATAATCATGAAAATCAGACCAGGCTGGGTACTTTGCTCTTCACTGCCATCACGACTTGAAGAAGCACTCTGAACGCATACTCTATATACAGTGAACATAAAACAGTAAAGGACAATGGTAGAGGTGGGCCACTCCTTGAGCTAACTGGACATGGAAATCAGACCTGACCAGGTACATTGCTCTTCACTGCCACCACAACTTGAAGAAGCACTCCGACGAGCCTGACGAGCACGCTGAAGAACAAAGATCGTACACAGCGAAACCATGAAAACTGGAAAACTCGGTTTTCTCTGAATGCCTATAGAAATCTGTATCTCTAAGCAGCGGAGAAGCTCGTTCCATCACGTCGGACGGTCGGCGTGGTATTGCTAGCAGTTGGCTGTCGTCGGCAGCGCAAAGAAGCGGGTTCGTGGCGATTCGGGTGCGCTCGGGCCGCACGAGCCGCGCCGCCGAAAGAGAAGTCGTCCGACTGGAGTCGTGTGTGCGGCTGCAGTCACTCGTGGAATTCTGAGTGGTGTCAGTGCTCCGGCGGACGCGATCGCGCGCGTGAGTGTGTCGTTCAGTAGCGTCGGTTCTCTACACGAAGGGATAGGTAGCAAAACCAGAGAAGCAGGGACGCGTTTATCTCCGTCGATCCTTTCTTTGTGCACCCGCTAAGCCGCAGTGAGCGTGGTCCCCTTTGAAAAAATAGATCCCTGAAAGTCCGTCTCGATCCAAAGCAATCTCGTGTTCAGTGCAGTGCTTGTGATCCTAGAAGAGTACTCCTCCACCCGCTTCTCGTGTGTGCCGTGTGAGTGATCGTCGTTTTCCCAGACCTCCAGCCTGGCTGCTAACTAGCCTTGCAAGCTGTGGACCAACTTGAGAAATTTTCCCAACCAGTTGCTGAAGCCTTTCCACTGATCTCCGAGCCATCAGCCTTGTCCCTAGACTTGTTCCTAGTGGATTCTTCAGGAACCCACGTGTGTCTCACTGCCAACTTCCGGCCTTGCCTCGATAACCTCGACTTTTAGCTGCGCGAGTTCGCAACAGTCCCGAGACTGTTCCCGCGAGTGAACCCTGTGCTCCGCGAAGTGATAAACGTGCGATGGTAATTGCCAGTTGGAGCTAGCGATCCGATTGCTGTTAATTAAGCAGGCCCTTTGATCGGCGAAGATAAGCGAGACCGAATATCCTGTCCTCGAGATCGAGCAGCTTCCGGGACCCGTTGTACATAGGTAATTTCACTACTTTTCATTCGAACTTTCCCTCCCCCCAGGCGGCTTACTCCGCATCACCCCCCCTTTCTCCTCGGGAGTCTCTTTGTTGCTTACGGTATCAGACTCCCGGAGAGACTTTTTGCTCGTTCCAAGTGCATCGTTAATGAGTTCGATTCGCGTTTCTTGTCTAGCAATCGGAGCCACGGTGTCATTGTGCCCGGGTACCCCCGGCTAGGGAAATTGAAAACGCGACCTTTCGTCCAATCGATCGTTTGTTGCTATTGTCCCAGCCTTGGGACAGTTCTTTTCTTTCGTGTTCCCAGGATAGATCCTCTCGAGAGCGTCTCAGGATGTAACTCACCCGCGTCGCGATCCTGATTCTAGGCTTGATAGCAGATTACCCGGACAATTTGTCCGGTGTCGGCGCCATTGTCAGCGCGCCGATGCCAGAATTGATAATAGGCTACGGTGCGGACGACGGTTGTGTTTACATAATTCATCGCGCCGGTGAGGACATCTTTGGCTCGGGTATAGACGTCTGTCTACACATGAACGTGATTTTCTTTCATTGTTTGTTTCATTCTTATCCTTAACCTTCTCTCTGTATGTCGCTGGTCTAACGTTAACCGTGTATACGAGGGTAATCGCACCACACAGAGATTTTTTGAGTAAAATGAGAGAGAAACTTGTGAAATTTAAATGAACACTTCACCTACCGAGTACTAAAAGCGATTAAAGTGTTTTAGCTTATAAACATGACAAGGCTCTTGTTTTGACACAAAACTGTGTTAGTCACCCGTCGATATTACCTTGGTTGTATTCTCAAATAACAAGACTCGAAAGCTGTTTCAACAAATTTTATTTTATCAAATGAATACAAACAGACTGAGTCAAATACAGTGGCCGAAATTTCTATAAAGTCACTGTGTTTTCAATACAGGCCTGTTTATGTACTTCTTCGAGGCCTGGTGTTTACGTTGCGTTTTTGTCCAGAAGAGTGTAAAAGTTGTTGCACTCGTCTTATTGTTATTGGGAGCTCCAATTCAGCTCGAAATTGTGCTGCAGTTTTCCTTTCCGTAGCCGCAGATCTCATTAATAATGAATGTCGTCTCTTTGACTATATTTTATTACCACCTTTAAAATGATTTTTTCTGTAATTTTCACGTAACTTGATATAATTATTAATCACGGTATTATGAACGATTCATTTTCTTAGCAATTGTGCGATTAGAGCAGCTCATATCTTTATAAGCATCGATTGAAGCGTTTTCTTCACTTGTCAGTACTTTTCCTCTCGGCATTCTCATACACGTGAATCAAATTATGGCAAACAGGATTTCTTCGAGTTCTAAAACTAATACTTTTAGAATATTCGTGAAAAACTGCCATTTTTACCATCTTTAATTTGTTTGTAGCTCAGAACGTTGGCCGATTTTGATGAAATTTTCAGAATATGTTTAATTGACACAGATCTGTGAAACGTGTTTTCTAAATTTTCCATATAAGCCCACATAAAAAAGTTGGAGAATACAACTTTCAGTATTTTCTCTGCAATTCCGACAACTTGCAGTTTTTCTAAAAAATTTCAAATCGTATATACCAATATTAAAAAAGTTATGGTCTTTTTAAGAGTGTCCGAATATTAGTGGGAGTCACTGTATTTATATCCGTAACAGCTCTGTTTATGTCGGTTTTCTGCAATTCCTGTCCAAATATTCAGTAATTGTGAAATGAAAAAGATAAAACCGGTCATTCGACCGGCAATGGTGGGTTTAGTTGTTAAAAAATTTGATACATATCACGGATGTGTTTCTAGAAAATTTTTGGAAATTTTCCATTTTCCCCACATGTTTTTTTTTACACAGAGTGTCGAACGAAAAATGTGTTGTTCTTTCTCCTCGAATGTTAATTTCGGCAGTTTTCATTTCGAACGAGGATCCGCAGCCCGTCGGTATTGAGTTTGCGTGAATAGTTGATTGATAAGCAGCCGGCCTCCAAGGGGCTCGGCAAGGGTCGTCGCGAAAATAATTGCGAGTGAAATCGTTGCCGTAGCTGGCGAAGTATTCCCCTGTAGAAAGAGAGATCTACCAAAATACACGATTCCCGACAAATGTCTACCTCGTTACCGGCTCGCTATAAATAGATCCGAACGGCCTTCGTCAACCTTCTACGAGTTCGTCGACTTCGGCCAACCGGTACCCTACTCTTTGACCAACGGATAGCTCGAGGGGGAAGGGTCTATGAAGGAATTCCGAAGTTTTGAGATCACGGATTCGGGCCACGTGGGTCGCGAGTTTTCGAGTACTCCGGGTGCGAGAGCGCTCCGCTGAATGAACAGCTGTGAATGACACATAACTCGTATTAACACTAAACCTACCTAGCCTTAAGGATGTTCTAGAGGTACAATGGGAGACAAAAGTACAAGAAATTCGAAATCCATCAATACATGGCAATGAAAGCCATTCATGAGTATATTTTGCATTAAACTTTTGCGAATACTGTACCCTCTGTAGCTATATTCAGTGGTCTACTCTTGTCGCGTTTCCATGCTAGTGAGATACAGCACGATAAATTTGACGTTTTGTAACAGTTTATAATTTTTTTGCTCTGTAACTGTTTAGTGAATCCTTATAAATTTTGAACATAATTAATTACATAATTTTTACTACATATACAAAACAAACTGGAGTTTCTAGTTGCGTTTTTTCAAGGTTTAAATAGGGTTTGAAGTGGAATTTTATGAATTCTCCATAAGAAGACGTGTTAAAATGTGCAAACTTTAAGTTGCTATAATTCTTAAAGGGTGCAGTGAATCGAACACAAACTTTGGTAATTGCATTAATTTAGTAAGGATTATATCTTGTCAAATTTTCAAAAATTCTGTTGCGTTTTTATGTACCTCCAGAACATCCTCAAAGTAATTGGTACATGTTCCCTTATAAAAATGACAAGATTGGTTTTAATTAGACTTTGTGCAGCTCCTATTGTAATATGTGCTTCACTTAACGTATTTATAGAATCATTTCTTATGAAACTATTTTTATTATGGGTTTGCGATTTTTCTGACTGGACGTACTCGTTCCGCCTATGCGATTAAATATCTTCCCGAGATAAATCAGCTTTCGATCGAAACGCGGAATTCTTTTGGCACGTGACTGCGAACGTGACGGCGACTCTGTTGAGTCGTGATACTCCGAAGCGGCGGCCGCTAATCGAAGCTCGATACTCGATAGTCGCAGATAATTGTCCGCTATTCTTTATTATTATTTTATGTTAACGTTAATGGAATTTTACTGGTTGGTGAGATGTGAGCGGTATCCGTGATAACGGCTAATCGGTCAAATGAATTTACGTAATTGCGCTATTAATTATTCGAATGTATTGTACAATGGAACGTCGATTATCGACACATAATAGGAGAAATTGTTTCGATTTTTCGGAGAACAGAGTTGTGTTACATAAAATAAATATTTGAAAGTCATGATTAGACAGCGGATTTTATGCATTTATAATAAAAATAAGCAGGTGTGATTTGATAAAGTAAAACCATCAGAAAAATTTTAAAATACTGTCACATTATTTTTAATCTATTGAACATATTAAGAAAGAAAAGAAACATTCACTTCGCTCCAGTTTGTTGCAATTCCGGTACAAAGTTTTTATTTTGCATAAAGATCCGCTGTCTAGTCATGATGTACAACGCTGTGAAGTGAAAAATATATGGCGTCATTTAAAAATCATCGGTAACCTTCAAAAGACCTTGAAAACGACAAGATTTTTTTATGTCCCCAATTTTTGCTTCTATCTTCAAGCCTGACGGAGCTATGGGTGTTCTGTTTTCAGCTACGGTGGGTGTACAAAGTATTCGTGCACCTTTCAAAATTTAACAACTTTTTTATAATTGTACCAAACGACCTGATTTTTTATAATCAATTAGAAGCATTAGTTTACGACATGATATGAAAGAAAGATTTTCAACAAAATTATAATTTACAAGGTTCCATGCAAAAATAAAAATGGCATTTTCTAAAACTTTTTTATTGGGGCCCTTAATGAAAATTTTGAAATATATGTTTTGTAGATCTATGTTATTTATATACATGTTGAAAATTTCATCGAAATTTTAAGCAGGAACTGATTAAAAGTTGTGAAAAACTAGGATTTTCACCATTTTTAACCGCTTGTAGCTCGTGTGTATCGTTAATCAATTTCAATAAAATGTTCAGCATGTATAACTAACATAGATCTACAAAACATATATTTTAAATTTTCATTTTGGACCCAAATAAAAAAGTTTTAAAAAATGCCTTTTTTATTTTTGCATGTAACCTTGTAAATTATAATTTTTGGAAAATCTTCTTTGCATATCATTTCGTAAACCAATGCTTCTAATTGATTATAAAAAGCCGGGTCGTTTGGTACAATTATTGAAAAGTTATTAGTTCTTGAAAGGTGTACGAATACTTTGTACGCCCACTGTATGTACTTACTGTAACCTATTTAAATGTCGGAAATATTGTATGTATATAAATTAGTGGTGTGCGAGACCGAATTGGGACGGGATCTTGAAACTTTCGGGACTCTTGAGAATGTTCGGGATTCCCAAAAATGTTCGGCATTTCTTACTAAAAAACAATATTAAAAGATTCCGTACAGTATCAGATATCCCGGAGGTTCACGGGAAACCTGAACATTTTCGTTATTCTGTCCCGACTCGATACGCGTCTTCCCATCCCGTCCCAAGCATCGGGTTTCGGGACTTCCCGGGATCTCGCACGCCGCTAATATACACAGAAATAATCGCAAACGAGTTCATTAATTTTTCATACAGCTGAAAGCAAACCAAACTACACTTCAGCAAATGCATCCATCAAAATAGCAATTATATCGAAGACAAATGGTATTCTCGTGTACTAACAATAAGACATTTATAGATCGTTTTCCATCTAGTGAACTCCGATACATAATTTAAAACATGCCGGCTATATATACACGTTTCCAAGAATAAACATTGTTACGATCAACAGAAGAAACATAAATAAACGTTGTTACATGTGCTCACACATAATTATAACACTGCTCTAATTGTAAGTGATATATTTCTTGCTTCGAGATATTTAAAACACCATTTCGTTTTTCATGATATTTTACTTGAACCACTGTCATAACTATAGGTGCACATAGTTTATACAATACGTGTGACCTACTCGTTCTCCGATATCCAGTCGTTCCAACTACTTCAGTAATACTCCCTCTGTTCCATAATAATATGTAGTAGCAAACGAAAATAAATATGGAACGCAACATTCATTATCAAAAATCATTAAACAATAAATCGAAAATATTACTCCTAGCTTTTATTTTGAGTGTTCTAGATAGTTTCTGGATTTTTCAATAATTTCGCTACTTGATTTTAAACTTGTAGGTGGGATCTTGGCTGCGAAGCTTTGCTTCCCTATATGCGTGAGCTTAAAATTCTTGGAGCCATCGTTCTTCATTGCTTCCTGCATATAACTTGTCTTTTTCATCTTACTTTTACAATGGTTTGATATTCAACTGAAATAAAACAATTGATTTCGATCAGCGGATGAAATTAGAAATATAATTATAATTCGTAATGATTAGGTTAAGGAAAAACATTTCTATAAAAACGCTGATATTGTTTATAAAGTTTCAAGAGACAAATTGCAAAAAAAACTCTGAGAGGAGCACCGAAATAACACGGAGAACATTTCAACGCAAAGAGCATAAAAAAATATTGCTCCTTCGCTTCAGGAATTGGGAATAAGTTCATCGAAAAATCAAGCTGTTTCGTATTCTCTGTCTTTGTCCCTACTACATGTTTCCTCTCTGTCACAGCGCTGTAGGAGAGACAAGGATCTCTCTACTCTTGTCCAGGAGCTTCTTAATTTTGCCGCACCTGTGTCGCTGAAGTGACAAAAAGTTTTTGCTGTCGCTGCCGCGCATCCATAACCTAAAAGTTGAAAGTTGTGTCGAAAGAAATGACAGATGTCGTGAAACATTGGTTTTGATCGGAGGCTTCGCAATTTTGCGCTGCAACGTAACTTACAGCTGCATTCGCCAATAATTCCCGTTTAAATATTCACTTGCTACCATTATTATGGGACAGAGGGAGTATTAATTACTGTCTTCGCTGAATATTGTATAAATCCTGCGAGTTCCTAAGCGTGCATGAACGTGCACAACTATCTATCAACGTATTCATGTATGTATCTAACAATTCTAACGAAGCGAAGTGTTGTTCATTTTGCATATATGCATGACATGTGTACTATTTTACTCGATATGTATGCGCATTATTTAGCATAAACGGGGAACGGTATAACATTAATCTTCGCGACGAGCCTGGGGTTGGGTAAACATTGTTTGAGACAAGATAACGAAGGTAATCAATATTAATTTTTAAATAATATTTCGAAATGTGTCGGAACATAGCTAGGAGAACGGTGAAAATCATGAAACGAGGCGGTGAATGATACTGAAGTCCAAGTGACGATGCTCGCTTCTGGTTCGCCGAGTATTATTATTTCTGACACGTGTGACAAAACAATTCCTCCTCGTCCGCGGGAGTTCACTATAGCAGTCCGGTGGCCGTGCGAAACCGGAAATAGGAGTGGCGTGCCTGGTCAGACGTACCACGCGTTTTCCACGGTTCCTCCCGCTTTATGGTTTTATAAACGTTGTATCGCGTGATGCCTGTGTGGCGTTCACTATCGCTTCGGCCCGCAATTATCGTCGATTGTCAGAATCAGAGTAAAAACCTGGATCGTTGTATGCGTGGCTCCCGGAATAAGAGAGAGAGAGAGAGAGAGAGAGAGAGAGAGAGAGAGAGAAGGATCAATAAAACCAACGTAAACGAGCCGCCGCTCCTCATTACGTTTCTCGGGGAGATTGCCTGATTTTTAAATTGCGTCCTTAAATTGAGCAGAACGAGCCAAGTAACCTTTTTGACGATGAACAAACACCTGTGCGAGGATCGGCACGTTTACCTGAACCACCGACTGCGATTCCTACCTCTTTCTGGATCGTTGCTCGTACCTTAAATGTCGTTCCCAAGTTTGTACAACCTTACGTTCGCATTACCTTCTGGCGAACAGCTCTCCGTGCGCCGTTCTCAAACAGAATTACGCGAGAAATTGATAACGTCCTTCAATCTTCTTATTTATGGTAATCTTCTTATTTATTTATGGTTTGTGGTAAATGGTTTTCTTTATGAAACCTTCACCGGGGCATATCCGTGCCACTTTTCCCGATAAAACGAACCCAAACACGATGCAGTTACGATCATGTTTACGCGTTTAATCCACGAGAAACTGGAACCTCGCTTATCCGAACCGACGCAGTACTATTTCTCCGAAATCCCATCGTCTGTGGCTACGATTTTCTTGCGCCAAACTAGAATGATTTAACGGTTGATTTTAAACAAAATAATTTCTTGCGTTTTCTATTTCGAGTGTCCACAATGTGCATCTTGGCCAGCACAAAGCTTGGAACATGAATTATTCAGCCCCTTTTCCTGGCTCTAATTCATACCGCGTTTTTATTGTTACTACTCCATTCTCTTTTATTAGACTCATTATTCCGCCACGCCGCGGATATCTTGAAACAACCGCGCACCCGTGCATCCATATCGTTCGAATCCTCTTTCACGGCACGGAAACCGCTTTATAATAATCGCTCGATTAAATAATTGAATCCGTGCCGAAATTCCCGTTCCCGATTCTCCCGTTCGAAAAACGTCGATTTGTATGCGACCGACGCATCGGCTATTTACCGAGCGCGCACATTTTTGTCGCGTAATCGACGCGCACGCTCATGCTTCGCGTCTCTCGCCATCGTAAACAGCCGGGATAAAAATCGTTCCCAGGGAAGCGCGTGTTGGATAAACACGTCTCGCGGAATTCGAAAGAATCGGCGATTAGTCGGCGATCTTCGATCTCGGCGGACGGCGTAAAATTCAACGGAAGATGATCGGCGCAGCGATTATGCTCGGGATGATGAAATATTCGCTTCGTATTTCGTATAACTGCACGATCCAGCGACTCGAATTAATATTCGGACGCTCTAAAAGAGACGATAACTTTCTTAATATTGTACTATATGTGATTTGAACATTTTGGGAAGCAATTTGTTTATCACAGGATGTGAAAAGAAATTTTTTAGAAAATTGCAGTTCATCGAAATTGCATAAGAAATAATAAAAGTCGCATCTCACAACTTTTTCATGTGGGCCTATATTGAAAATTTAGAAAATACGAGATGTAGTTACAATAAAAAATGTTCAAAAATGCTAGAATACACTGTGAAAAAAAAATTGTTACTTCAATAACACGCGTGTTATTGTAATTATTTTACTTCGATGAATATCAATGTATTCTTTTCAATAGTATGAAATTTAGAAGCAAATCGTGATGTATTTGAATTGTCTATCATGAAATGATTGAAAATAGTATTTGATTCAATACCGTATATTA
>CM052284.1:2569439-2582285 GCA_028455765.1 Lasioglossum oenotherae | reverse complement strand
AGCTTGACCATCAATGTTTTCAAAAAAATAAGATATGGCCTCGAACCAATTCCAGTATAAATCAATACATTTCTCAAATTTTTTTAACAACATATCTGATTGAAGGAAAAAAAGAAATATTACGAATAATAATATACGGTATTGAATCAAATACTATTTTCAATCATTTCATGATAGACAATACAAATACATCACGATTTGCTTCTAAATTTCATACTACTGAAAAGAATACATTGATATTCATCGAAATAAAAAAATTACAATAACACGCGTGTTATTGAAGTAACTACTTTTTTTTCTCAGTGTAGATTAACCTTCCGGCGGGCGCGCCCGAATTTATTACGGCGCACAGTGGGCCAGATCGACGCGCTAGTTGTTCATGGGCTAAACAATTAAAGTCCTCATATCGATTTTTAACACTACAATATAAAATATAAAAATTCACTTGTGGAAGATGACGGAATAAATCTCCTTCTCCAAGCATCTGTTACAGTAAAGTCCCGTTTACTGTCCGCGATCGGGTACGCGATCACTGTCCAGTGCCTACCCACTCCACTGTCATGCCGTCCTTGTCTACGTTCGGCTTTCTTTCGATCTCTCGGCGCGGTACACGCTGTCCTAAAAATATAATGTCGTTATGCGATCACTATCCGTGCAGAACACAGGCTTCTGTACAGTAAACGCGACTTTACTGTATATTATAGAATAACTTGTAGAATAACTTTAGTGTTGCCATTTTTCTAAGACAGTATTCACCAGATGCTTTTAATGCTTGGTGGGTTTAATGTTATAACGAATGTATAATGTGTCTTAAATGTGTGAAGTTCTTAAAATCTCTCGTTACAATAAGCGTTCAAAGATCAAACTTTTTCAGACACCATTTATCACCGAAGAACTTCCTTTTCTTCATAACGACGTTCTGGAAAACCTACTGAACATTATGTGCCCAAATTATTTTTTATGAATAATGTATTGTGTAATGTATTATTGTTCGTAATTTATTATAAAAAAGTTAGCCAACTAAAGACAATCGTCAACGTTTTTCATCTTCGACAAGAGATGAAGTTGAGATTCGTGTACGTTCGTGTGCTCTAACAAAATGGAACATTTTCAGCAACATCTCCTGTAAAAGATGAAAAATAAGATCCACCCTAGTGCACACGCTCGCCCGCCGGAAGGTTAAGGGCTTATTTTCGATATTGAAGATGAAATGAGCCCCGAAAAATGATTTTGCACCCGAATTTCTTAGATTAATGGCTTTTCATGCTTCCTGCATGAATTTGTCTACCTTCTTCGGATATTATCTTTTCATTTCTGTGCAAACCTTGATAAATTTGATCATTTTTCGTGTCGAGGGACTCGGGTGCTTCCATGCACGCTGCTGCACCACCAACCCCATCGATATTCATTGTTGAATGAAGATCAATATTGTCTTTACGTCGAACTACTTCAACTACATTTTCCTGGGGCATGTGGGGTAGACCGAAATCGAATAAAGTGTTTCGCTGTCCCGAGTTCGAGAACTAGGCCACGAGGTCCTTTCAGGGCTTGGCCTTGCCGTCGTCGCGTCGCTGGTTCAAAGAAAAATCCGCTGGATTGTTCAAACAAAATGATTGTTGCACCGAGTTCTTATGCAAAATTTCATGAGTCTGTCGGGGGAAGATTCACACGCGATTATGGCACATGTTCATTCATGGAATGTGTACCGTGTTTAATTGTGCTGTCCCCGGTACTCTGTTATCCAGTTTACTATTCGAAGATTGTTGCTCGACACTCTCCAGCGTTCCCAAGCCATAACAATTAATTACCGAGCCAAAGTGGGGGTAAGTGTGGAGCTATAAAAATGCATGGCTGATTTATTGACCACCATAAAACACGCAGGCTTAAGGATGTTCTGGAGGTATATAAAAACGCAACAAAATTTTTGAAAATTTGACACGATATAATCCTTACTAAATTAATGCAATTACCAAAGTTTGGGTTCGATTCACTGCACCGTTTAAGAATTATAGGAACTTAAAGTTTGCACATTTTAACACGTCTTCTTTTGGAGAATTCATAAAGTTCCACTTCAAATCCTATTTAAACCTTGAAAAAGCGCAACTAGAAACTCCAGTTTTTTTTAGATGTAGTAAAACTTATGTAATTAATTATGTTCAAAATTTATTAGGATTCACTAAACAGTTACAGTGCAAAAAAATTATAAACTGTTACAAAACGTCAAATTTATCGTGTTGTCTCTCACTAGCATGGAAACGCGACAAGTGTAGACCACTGAATATAGCTACAGAGGGTACACAGTATTCGCAAAAGTTTAATGCAAAATATACTCATGAACGGCTTTCATTGCCATGTATTGATGGACTTCAAATTTCTTGTACTCTTGTCTCCCATTGTACCTCCAGAACATCCTTAATGAAGGCACGCTGTAAAAACGTAAACTCAATTTTCGCGTTTCTCTCGACAACTTCGGGACTCGCAACGCGATACATTTCAGTCTATAATCGTTTGTTTGTCTTTCCCTGTGGTATTTCACAATCGACGCATGACGGTGAATCACCATTACACACTCGGCCATGAGGAGAACTTCCTCGTCACTTCATGTATCGTCCAAGTAATATTTTATTCTCATGATGTTCGAATAACTTCCGAAGGATCGCTGAAAATATTTCGTTTCCTTGGATTCGTGAGAAAAGAGCACGTTCGTATTTCTTCGGTGAAGCTTGCTTTTATAAATTTGCAACGGTGTTCCATTATACATGTGTGTCACGTTTCGCCAACATCAGAGAACTATCTCGCCCGAGTTATGCGCATCGATACATTTTTAAAAGTATCTCGTTACTTTTTAATCGACTTACGTTGCCGCATAAATACGGAAATGAGCGTGTGCGTCTCGAGGAGACTTTCTCCCCTGCGGCTTATCAATCATTCATTATTCTTTGCAATTATTCCGCGATGCTGAAATACTAGTTTTTACTTGGATTTATCACCGCGACAAATTTTTTCATCTGTTCTGATTTGGAGGAAGTAAAACGACGACGAGCCGTTCTAAACAGCACAATAATAACTGTAAGTAGCGGAGCGTGCGAGTCCGCCACAATTTACCTCGATAAAGATGCTCTTATGAGGCAGTATAAAACGTCGGAACGATCTTGTGATCCTAGCTAGTTTGTGCTCGTGTCATAACCCGCGATCTCCTCTCTCCGCGGCCGGAATGGAAAGGAAAAGAAAAAGAAAAGGAAGAGAACGTAATAGGAAGGACCTCTCCCTAGCGTGTTGCGTTTTTATTACTCATATATTTAGATAAAACTCCATTTTTTTTTTGTATTTCTATTCAAACCTGGAAGTAAACCTGGGGAACTTTAATTTCCGGCCGCGGCCATTCGGACTCTTATTGCGGCCGCTTTCGTTTTAAGCGCGAGTAAAATACCAAAGTAGATAAAGAAGTAAGAAGTTGCGTAGAAATTATGGACTCTTTCGAAGTTATGGTCGCGGTTAGGGAACATTCCATATTGCATCATAGTCTGGAAAACAGGGAACGATTCCAAGATTAATTACAATTAGATTGCGGATCTTTATGTAAAATGAAAATTTTCGTTTTTGGAAGAAACAACAGCCACGTGTAATATTATTGGGTAAACTTCACTTTACCGAACTCGAAATTTGTGCCTTTCTCCTACAAATTATGATGTATTTGGAATGTAATCCAGTAGATTTGTACCCGGGGCGGCTGCAGATCGAACTTTCGATCTTGTAGGATCAATGGTTCGAGAGTTATGCTTGATTAACGTTGAGCAATCTGTCGGGTTTTTTGACAGGCAAGAGCGCCGCCATATTGATTTGTAGTGACAATCGCGAGCCACTTACCGAGCAGAACTACTAGATGGCAGCACGGGCACACAGTAATACAAGGTTATAACAGTTTGTAATACATACCATGTGTTTTTATATATTTATATGTATAAGGCTTATGAATTATAGAAGATCTAAAGCTTGTTAATAAATTTAAAAAATCGTTAACATAGAGAGAATATATCAGAAAATGTTGGAGGAGAAATATCGTGGAAACTATTGACAAGAACCTTACAAAACCCAGACCAGTTAAAATTCACACAACAATCGCAATACCCTCTCTATATTATCAGCGTTAAGGACGCGCGGGACCCAACCTAGGGAAAGTGGCGCTTCTATCAGACTATCGGCGTAGAGGTGAACTACGGATGAAGTAGGACAAGGATAGATAGAGAGAGAGACAAAGACAGATATAAGATTTTTGGATGAACTCTTTCCCATTTTCTGAAGCGAAGAAGCAATATTTTTGCATGCTCTTTGCGGTGAAATATTCTCCGTGTTATTCCGGATCGCCTTCAAGAGCCCTTTTTTGGAAAAAATGTTCTGAAAAAATTTTCTTCTATAAAAACGTACGCTATTATTGTTTAAAAAATTTCAAAAAACAAGAAACAAATTGCAAAAAAGGGCTCTTGAGGGCGATCCGGAATAACACGGAGAACATTTCACCGCAAAGAGCATGCAAAAATATTGCTTCTTCGTTTCAGAAAATGGGAAAGAGTTCATCCAAAAATCTTATATCTGTCTTTGTCTCTCTCTCTATCTATCCTTGTCCTACTTCATCCGTAGTTCACCTCTACGCCGATAGTCTGATAGAAGCGCCACTTTCCCTAGGTTGGGTCCCGCGCGTCCTTAACGCCGTCACTACAAACCAATATGGCGGCGCCCTTTCCTGTCAAAAACACTGCAGATTGCTCAACTTTAAGCAAGCATAACTACCAAACCATTGATCCTACAGGATCGAAACTTCGATCCGCAGCCGTCCCGAGCACAAATCTACTGGATTACATACCAAATCCATCATAATTTATAGGAGAGAGGCACAAATTTCCAGTCCGGTAAAGTAAAGAGCAGACACTTTATTTCTTGATTTAATAATTTCAGTAGGTCGAACCTGAAACACCGATGTTCCTCACTTTCTTAAATCTCACCACAGCTCCAAACTGCAACCGCTCTCCTTTTCGTTATAAATGCATGAACTCCGCAGTCTAATTATAATTGACCGAATATTTTAATCAATCCAAGGAGGATAGCAATCGGAGCGGAACTTCTCCGAAGTGCCAAAGAATGGCGATTTCCTTTGATGGAAAACTTCGCGGAGAGAGAGAGAACATCAGTATGCCCTTTCAATCTCCCCCGTCTATTGTAATGATGATTAATCAGCAGTCTTTCGGGGTCTCCGAAAAGAAACTCCGGCGCAAGATGGTTGACCGGAAAGATACATCTCTCCTACGCGTCTCGCGTTACACGAAGTAATGAAACGTGTTCCCGTAATTTGATCTTCGGCCTGACTTCCGAAGTTAATAACACCGTGCTGAAAGTAGATTTACGATTATGTTTCTGCGGTTACGTAACCGTCGCAGTTGCTTCGGTGTTTGATTTAGGTTTATTGGACAGTTTCCGCGGAGAAATTGATATCGATTTAGCAAATGTTCCCGTTGAATGTTTCAGCCAGGCAAATCACGAGCCGTCGGGGATAAATATAAAAATGCTCAGGGTACAAATTATCTGTTAGCCTCGAGAATCCGAGTTCGAGATGCCCCGAAGCTCGAATGGCCGGCCTATCTCTCGAAGTCACGTCGAGGAGTCGATTCTCGCGCGAGCTCGCCGTATTTTTCGGCGGGCAGAGAGGCGCAGCGATCTCTTATAAAAGCGAACGATGCACTTTTTTCCCCTTTCCCGATGGCTGCAGCTAGTTCCTTTAACGAGAGGATATCCCGACGCTATCCGGGCGCGAAAGTTCCTCGGATCCCCGCCAGTTTGCATAACTAAAAGAAACCGTCGAGCTATAATCGTCCGTTCGTTTCACGAATTTACTGCATCCCTTCCGTTTACTCTGCCGGTTTCCTTCTCCGTATCTCTCGAGCGTCGTCGTCGTCGCCGACGTCGTCGTTTCTTCTCCCCCGAGGATATTCCGACGGGACGACGGTGAATCAGAGCGTCGCAGTTTACCGGCTGCGAATTCCGACGATCCACCCTGATTAGCTGGATATTTGTACTTCACGTTTGATAAGAACGACACGACCTGATTCGCCGGCTCGCGAGTCTCTTTGACGGTGTTTGCGCGCGCCATCTTCTTTGCTATTACGGCTGACGACGTTGACGTCCTTGCCTCTTCCGGATCAGCTCCGGTTTCGTCAGATTAAGACCAGGCCCCCCACTACAGTAAATCCTCTATAGACGCGACAGCCTCGGGGCATTTGGTCGCGTCTATCGTATAGGGTGGCTATTTTTTTATCTCCGAAGGCCGAGCCGAACGTAGAGGACAGTGCGTGTAAATAGAAACCACGCGGGACCCCCCCTTGGGTGGTCGATTACGTTACAAAGATATTAAGGTATGCATTAAGGTGTTTAAATTGGGGTTTTATGATACTTGATGTATCATTCTCAAGTATGGAATAACATTACAATACTTCAATTTCCCACCCAGCACACACCGTTGTTTACCCTATACAGTATTTTATCGATAATTGTCCCCAATAATAATTATCCGATACTATTCTTTGACTTTTGCCGAACGTAGAAAAGCACAGCGGAGCTCGAGAGGCTTCAGTCGCCAAGAAGTGTAAACATAACTAATCCAATATCAAAAATTCTTCATTTTTCATTATTTATTGATGGGACTTTGACCAATACATTCGTAGCACTTTTCTAATGAAAATGTTACCAAATGAGGACAGCGTATGGGAAAGAAAGAGACGCGGAGAGTCGCGGCGCGCCGGCGCAGTTCAAAGAACTTCCCATACGCTGTTCCTCCCTTGCGTTCATATCATATTTTGTATCATTTTCATTAGAAAAATTCCACGAATATGTTGGCCAAAATTCCATAAAAAATAATGAAACATAAAGAAGTTTTGTCATTGGATTAGTGTGACCGAGGCGACCGAGGCCTCTGGAGCTTTGTGGCCCCTCAAGGAGGTACATCTCGTAGGAGTGGGGATAGTTCTGGGACAATTGTCGGGCAGACATTTGTGACATTTATCAATAAAGCATTGTACTAAGTTGGGGGGGGGGGATATTCATGGTCGCATTTATCGTATATGTAGAAATTGTTGCGCCTATATGTAGAGGGTTTACTGTACTACGCGTTCCGTCACATCGTCACGTGACTGATCCACTAGAGAGGGGACAACCTATAGTGTAGACTCTCGCGAGAACCAGAATTATATTTCTACGAACTGAATAATAATAGAATGCTATCACAATTCCTCCGTATGGAGGCTGCAAGAAATCCCGGGTAATGTTCGCGTGAGTCCCCGACTATTTTCTCTCGGAGAGACGCGCAGCTCAGGTTTTTTCGAGTTCTCATTACACGACCGACGGCGCACAGTCGTTGATGCACACTGTGAACTCGGTCTTCCCGCTGCAATTTCTTGTCCCCTGCAACCCGGACGGCTGAAAAATCCACGCCGTAGAACGAGAACGGCCGATTTATCGTGGGAGCCCGTTCCCGTGTTTCCGGTCATTTTCTGGAGTGCTTTGAACCACCTCGCACCCCCGCCACAGATGAAATGTAGCGACCAGGCTCCAGTTACATGAATTAACTGTTCAATAAATATATCCCACTCCGGTCTACACGGTTCTCTTTTTATTGAGAGCTTAAGGATGTTCTGGAGGTACAATGGGAGACAAAAGTACAAGAAATTCGAAATCCATCAATACATGGCAATGAAAGCCATTCATGAGTATATTTTGCATTAAACTTTTGCGAATACTGTACCCTTTGTAGCTATATTCAGTGGTCTACACTTGTCGCGTTTCCATGCTAGTCAGAGACAACACGATAAATTTGACGTTTTGTAACAGTTTATAATTTTTTTTTGCTCTGTAACTGTTTAGTGAATCCTAATAAATTTTCAACATAATTAATTACATAATTTTTACTACATATACAAAACAAACTGGAGTTTCTAGTTGCGTTTTTTCAAGGTTTAAATAGTATTTGAAGTGGAATTTTATGAATTCTCCATGAGAAGACGTGTTAAAATGTGAAAACTTTAAGTTCCTATAATTCTTAAACGGTACAGTGAATCGAACCCAAACTTTGGTAATTGCATTAATTTAGTAAGGATCATATCTTGTCAAATTTTCAAAAATTTTGTTGCGTTTTTATATACCTCCAGAACATCCTTAAAGTAATTGGTACATGTTCCCTTATAAAAATGACAAGATTGGTTTTAATTAGACTTTGTGCAGCTCCTATTGTTATATGTGCTTCACTGAAGATTATTAAGTACATAAGTTTAAATCTTTAAATTACATTGCTTGGAAAAATTTAAAATGCCTGAATATTCGGGTGATATTTAGAGTATTAAGATATTTGATATTTCCTCTTTAGAATGAGTCATCACCCAGCCCAAAATCTGCTCAAATAAGGTCAAACAACCGAAGCGCGCAAACCCATGTTTCGACCCAAAATCTACTAAGATTCTAGTTATTTTCTAGTTACAATCCGAAGTTAGACTACCGCCTTAATGCCCGAGCTAATAGGGAGTTCAGAGCCCCCGCTATTCGCATTGCGCTGTTCTTATCTCTATTTTTTTTTCAAACCTGTTCGCGAGATCCGAAAAATCTGAAAAAATACACATTAGTGATCGCGCGATGAGACATCACTCACACAATAATATAAACGCGGTACTCTGAAAATTTCGATATGATATCGGCAATTTTATGAGTTTTCCTTCCGGATTTAAAAAAAAAGCGATTTCGCGACCGAAAATTCTGAAATAAATTCACTGAGGTGTGTGCCATAGGTAGAATGTCCGTGAATTTTCTGGGCGTATTTTTCATTGTGTTTTCCAAAAGACAGTGCACGCGTTTCACGGTTTCAGAACTAGCAGAATGCAGCCGAGCTGCGGTGTGTTTGCAAAGGCAAGTGCTGGTAAACTGGGTCGTGGTAATTTTATACGAAGACTTTCTGCCCCATTCTTTTTTCTCGGATGACCTGAGTAAGTGGAGTCCGAAGATTGTATTTTCCAAGGGGGCATACTGCTTAGCGCAGCTGGTTGGCCTCGTAGGAGAAATTTCAAGAAAGGGAAACACGCATCGGGAACAGCGAAATAATTCAATTTCGCAGCGTACACCCTTCGAAACTGGCGTGTGTTCCCTTCAGGCAGTCTATCCCCACGGCGAGAACGCCGGTTGGTAAAATGCTAATTACCTTCTGCAGGTTGTTTCCTGCGTGTAAAGATGCATATACAACCGAGGCAGAGAGAGAGAGAGGGTAGCGACCCCTTTTGGCGCATGTATATTCATACAGTTTCCTTGTCCTCCTCGATTCCTCGCTCTCCTTTTTGTTGGCATTTAGCATTCTGAACTTCGAGATGCACTTTGATCCCCGTTCGCCAGGTCTTTGTGATAATACTTTCCTCGTTCTTCGTGCAAACCCTTTGTGCGATTTTTGTGTTCTGCCGGGATCCTCGTTTATTCGAATTTTTCCTCGGTGCATGCCCCGCTCGTTTAACAATGCCTCCAATACGCGGAACGAAACGTAAGAAATATACATATTCCTTGTGATCCCGGCACTGAAATTACCGGGTCAAAGTGACCCGTTTCTAATCTCGTTCTACCACCATTGTTAAAATCGTAGTTGTTACAAGTAGTTCAATGATCGTAGCGAGAGAGGTACTAAAACATTAATTGTAGTTTATTTAAACGAACGGGAGAACAAAACCGATCGTGGGGTCGGCAGTCGAGTTTCTCTACTGCGTGAAAAAGCCAAACTTGCGTGTGTGTTTCAATCAAAGAGTTATTGAAATACTTCTCCTACTCCGAATTAAATTTTCCGCGCTTCCACTTGTTTGTTGTTCGTTCGACTCTTTTTATTTTTGGTTAATTTAATTAATTGCTAAGTTTCGACGAAATTTGTTCGCGAATTCATCCGGGAACCTCGCAGTACGATTTTCCGAGAATGTTATTTTTCGGAGCAGATGTTGGCGTAAACGTAATTTTCAACTTTACATGTATTCTGTAATTAATTAATTTTCGTTCTGGTATTTCGAGTAATCGAGCTGTTGCTGTTAAGAGTCGAACAGAGATTTATTACGTTGCTAATGTCCCGCCTAATCCCGGGCTAACTAAGCAGCCGTAATACATCTCGTCCATTAATTCATTAACGGGCCGAGGTAATTAGTTCATTAGGGGGAGGGTTTTTTTTCGGGTGGCGTAATAAGACTAATGTCGTGTTTCCCTGGTTATCAGAGGCGTAACCGGCGTGTCCTTCGCGTAGTAAACGGAACGAGAAGCTGACATACTAATTAATGAAGAAGCATGGTGCAAACAGCACGATGGGAAATATGGGTGGAACATTGGTTACCTGGTTTCCTCCGTTATTAACCCTGTGTCGGTGTTATCGCGCATTAATGTCACCGTTATATGAATATTCGTTACCGCTATGTTCTCCGATCTATATCACTGAAATTTTGGAGATGGATCATTCTCGAACAAATACGTCACAGTAAAAATATTGTTACGAAAATAATTTCGATCCTCAACAGGTTGAATATCTTATTAGTAGACAGCGGACTTTATGCATTTATGGCAAAAATGACTAGGTGTAATTTAACACAGCAAGACCGTTACAAAAAATTTCAAAATACTCTTGTATTATTTTCGTACTATTGTGTCGTACTGTGTCGTTCCAGTTTGTTGCAATTCAGGCAGAAAATTTTTATTTTGCATAAAGATCCGTGGGTAAACTTTACTTTATCGGACTGAAAATATTTGTGCCTTTCTCCTATAAGTTATGATGTATTTTTATGTAACCCTGTAGGATCAATGGTTCAGGAGTTATGCTTGCTTAAAGTCGAGCAATCTGCAATGTTTTTGACAGGTGAGGCGCCGCCATATGGGTTCGTAGTGACGATCGCGAGCCAGTTACCGAGCAGAACCGCTAGATGGCAGTACGGGCACACAGTAATACATATCGTTAACATAGAGAAAATATTTCAGAAAATGTTGGAGAAGAAATATCGTGGAAAATATTTACAAAAACCTAACCTAGACCTAATCCAGACCAGTTAAATTATCTATCGTGATAAGATTTTCGCGTCTATCGAAAATTTACTGTAGATGCGAAAAAAATATCTCCTCCAACTTAACACAACGCAGTTGTCGGCACAGTTCAAACGCCCGTGAGTCATCATAACGTTACACCAACAGTCTATCTTCTTCATTTTCCATGATTCTGTTATGGGACATTCACCATCTTATTTCTGGCATTTTTCTGATTAAAATGATACCAAACACGATATAATTTAAACAGAATTTAGTGGTTTGATTGACGATGAAAGTTTCGGGCGCAAAGAAGGACAGCGTATAGAAAAGAAAGAGACGCGAAGAGTCGCAGTCGCCGGCACAGTTCAAAGGCCCGCGCGTGGTCTCGCTTTACACGCGCTGTCCTTCTCTACGTTCGGCTCGGCCTTTGAAGCATTGAAGCTCGAAAAAAGTAGGACCACGATCGAAAGATGCGAAGAAATCCCCCCGATGCGTTCGCATCTTTAGAGAATTTACTGTAATAGGATTTTCGCTAATAGTGCTGTACCAAAAGAAAGCTTAGAAATTTTCTTTTACATTGCAATCTTAAATTAAACTATTCGATGACGTTATTGAGGGTGACTTGTCAGTTCACAATGAAAATTGCTGTTGCTATCGGAGGTTCCATTAAAAAGCCATGTACCATAGATTTTTCAAAATTATGCAATAATCCCCGTCGGCACTGTGCTGATTTTTATATTAAAATTATTACGACGCGATATTAACGAATTTTTCTGTTCAAATAATTTCGGTCTTCCCGAGGTTGGATGTCTCTGCTCGTTCTCGAGAAGACGCCTGGCAATCGGCTCCGCAATTATTATTCGCGAGAGGAATCCCGGGTCCGCCGGTTGAATTACGCCGATTCTCTCGTTCGTCGCATAATTTCCACGCTCGAGGAACCATAAAAAGGGGACCGGAAGCCGGAACTCTCGCGTCGTACCAGCACGGCGTCGAATTCCCCGATAAAGTCCCGTCGGGTCCACGACAAATCACGTATCCGACTCTTTCCTTGCATGACTTATCAGTCGCAACCCCCTGTCCGCCAACGCCCCCGGGGTTGTCTTGCCTTTTCTAATTTCAGAGCTGGCGAAATAGACGTGGCTCATTACCGATTTACGTTCCGACGAATCTCCCCATGAATATCGCGAACGGAATTCCGCGTGCGAGCCGGAAACACGTGCGACACCTGCTCGCCTCTCGCGCTCTCTCTCTCTCTCTCTCTCTCTCTCTCTCTCTCTCTCTCTTTCTATAGCTCTCGATGATGCGATCTCCTCTCGGAATCGGAGAGAAGCTATTCACAGGCGGACCGGGAACATTCGTTTTCTCCTCTTCGACGTTCTTCTCGTTCGTTTCCAAGTTACCAACGATTTCCATGGATCGACCTGTCAATTTGTCAGCGAGAGCCGGCTCCCGAAAAAATCCCACGTCTTATCGAACCAGCTTCCTCCACCGCTGACTCCGCTGTTTTTCGATCGACGACATTTTTGCATTCTTGCGTCACGATCCCGAAGACCGCGCTGCCTGCTCGTGCGATTTTTGATTATTACAGAGAGTCGCTCAATACTGTCTGTGGAATCACTCGGAGAAATGTTTGCAGCGATTCCGAGACACAGGAGCCAAATAGAAATATCTTTCTTTTTTTAATTGTCTCATTACGCTGGAACAGTGAGTCACGAAAGTATTCGAACGCTCCGACATGGAAACGTTCCACGCTTAAAACATTTGAGTCATATTACGAATTAC
>CM052284.1:2530408-2556779 GCA_028455765.1 Lasioglossum oenotherae | reverse complement strand
GATCAAATGGACTTTTTCGAGTGCGGTTTGCTCTAATACCTCCCCGAAGAAACGCAGCGTCTAACGGTTCAAACCGCAGCTTTCCACGTAGGTGAGTGCGAGAGAGAGAGGGAGAGAGCGAGAGATAGACAGAGGCAGACATAGAGAGCGAAAGGGAGACAGAGACAGATGGATAGAGGGAGAGAGAGGGGGAAGCGAGAGAAACAGAGAGAGAGAGTGAAAGAGAGCGATATAGAGAGCGAGAGAGAGAGAGTGAGACAGAGACAGACAGATAGATAGAGAGAGACAGTGAGAGAGTGAGAGAGAAAACGAGATAGAGCGAGGAACACAGCGAGGAGAGCAAGAGCGAGAGAGAGCAAGAATGAGAGCCAGAGAACGAGCAAGAGAGAGAGAGAGAGAGAAAGGGGGTATTGAAACAAAGTGGAAGGGAGAGAGAGACAGAGAGTGCCAGAGAGAGAGACCGAGGAGATCAAGAAGAGCGTGGAGATCAAGAAGAGCGAGTGAGAGAGAGAACTACAAAGCAACGCGAAAAGCGAAATGGAATTGAACGAAATAGATTATCACGAACACGTTCAATACGTATATGCTTTTAAAAAATACTGTGTCACAGCAACGCGTGGCGGGGAAAAGCTAGTTGAAATATATAATAATTATAGAAAACCCTATGTGACAAGTTTCAAGTCGCCACCCCCACCAAAATGCTGGTTACAGGGTGGGCACGGTTTAATGAATTATTTCTTTCGTTCTGCTCAACTGAAGATTATTTTGGATTATCTTGGAAATTTTGGTTGCATAATCGATTTTTTGGAAAATCCGGAAGCACAAAATTGTGTATTGAAATTTACACGCTAAAAGGCCAGTTAGGCCAGTCAAACGATATTGGCACCGAAGCCTAGCCAATTGTATAGGCGGAGCAACGCGGAACAAATTTCAGACCAAAAGGCGGGGACATGAATGACTGGGAAATTGCACGCGTCACGGTGAACCACTCATTAGTAAATGCCTGGCGAGTGCACTAGAATGATCTAATATTCCGTGCATCGCGAAGAAAGTTCTTGATTAATTGCAGCGTTTCACCGAGGGTACTTATTATCACGCGATCACCCCTGACACTCCAGTCACATCATCGTGTTTACACACGATCCAGCTCGTTATGGCACTTTAACCAATCTCTAATAGGTTCAAGAAGGTGTGATAGATCAACATTCTGTCCTCGGGTGTTTTATTAAGTGGACCGTTTATTTAGAAAGTGGTGTAAGTCTATTAAAAAAAAGAGATATCAACATAATTTTTGGTTAATTTAGTGCAAACTTTTTGTTTATAACTAGTTAATATTTAATATCTTAAAAAATGCCAATGCTTTGTTCAGATTAAAATTGGCCAATAGAAGAAATTGCGTAGCGATTGATCATGAAAGTGGTGCAAGTTCAATTTCCATAGACATAGGTGGCTGTGTCACGTGGTTACCACACCACAGGTTTACTACGAGGTTATAAAACGATGTAGACGAAATAATAAATTTATTTTACACGAAATGAAACAAGAGAATTTCGTTTCAACAAAAAATCTACAAAAACTGGCTGAAAATATGTTGGGTGATACTTTCTACGTTAAATAATAAAAAATAAAAATACATACTACTCCCATTTTATTTCTTGTTATCGTTTATAAACAAAATTGGATTAATAGAAAATATATTTTAAGTGATATTTAATTTTTCTCAACTGAAATTAAATGATTTTTACAGTTGACTAATTATAAAAAGGGTGTATAAGTCCATATACAGCCCGTAAATATATATTATTTTAGTTAAATTCGCCGGAAAGAAATTTATATAATCAAATTACATATTGATAAATTAGTAGAAACATTGCCAGACTTGACATAATTAATTTATATTTCTGAATTGACTAAAAATATGCTAACCTTTAATTTCCTCGAAACAACAACAAATGGACTTGGACCACTTTCAAAATAAACGGTCCAATTGATGATGTTCTACAGCTGTAAAAGAGAATATTTCCATTTAAATAATTACATATGGGTTATACAAGTCTCGCTCGGTCTATTCCAGTCTATTCACAGTCCCCGTTCTACCACGGAAAATGGCGACCATGTACGTAGTTAGGGTTTTGCCGGGATTCACATTGCCCGTAGCTATAATTCAGCATGAACTATGCTTATGGACCTTGCACTTCGTATGACTTAGACAATGACTAACTGGGCATGAGTTAGTAACCTCGTTTTCACAGTGGACATATTAAACTGAATGCATCCGAGCAAAGTGAAACGCTTATTGTTCGAACTGCGATCGAGCGAAATGTGGAACGATGTTACCACATTCTATTGTACCTTCGCGTTTATCCCGCTATCAATTGTTTATACAGGATTCCGCACGTTCTCCTTCAAATAGGATTTTTATTTTCTTTTTTTTAAATTTCAATGGCACAATTTTAGGGGAGTGGGGGACGTGAAGCAAATCTCGCAAAAGAAATTTTACCTGGTATAACTAAGGTCCACGCTAATGTGGCACACCTTCCCTTTATCCGATCAACTTCATCTTTTGCAGGAATTATTTTCTTACCCAATGGCACAATTTTAGGGGGCGAGGGGCGTATAGACAAGAACACGAGTGGTCGTTCTCGAATAGATGCTGACGAGTGAATGAAAGAAACGGTCCTCGCCAGCATCCCGAGGAGAGTAAGGGAAAACTACAACCTTCTATGGGAAGAAGAAAAAGGGGGGCGAGGGGCGTGAAACAAATCTCGCAAAAAAAATCTCACCAGGTATAACTAAGGTCCACCCTAGGAACTAAGGTCCACCCTGCTCACCCTGGAACTACCCCCGCGGTAGGTTAAATCCCGGAAGAAGCGGGAAGAAAGAGAATACGCTCAATGTATATGAACGTAGAGTCGTTTTAATTCCGGGGCGTTAGAATGAAAGATTAATTAAACGGATTCCAGACGGAGGATGCCCGGGCGTTCGAGTTTCCGTCGCGGTAGACGCGTAACGATATATTGATCGTACGGTCGAAAGCTGTGAAATATTTCACGAGTCGGAACGCGCGTGGAATCCGACTGGGACTATAAACGATGAACATGTAAATACTTGCCGAATATTTTATGAACCCCTTAATCAGCTGTTCCGCGGTGGACGCATAAACCTGACATCTTTGTTACCGGGCCCTTATTTAATCGAAGGATTAAACGCGCGCGGCTCGAAATCAAACAACACGACGCTCGTATAATTCGCGTGACTAATGAACAATCGGGTACAGACACGTGTATTTAGACGCCGTTATGTAAGATTGAGCAACCGATGATCACGATGCACGCTGCTCCGGATGTTAAAGCTCGGTACACACTATCATTCCCGAACATCTAATACAAATTGATAGAACAATATCATTAAATATGTCTCCATCTAAGAGAAAAGTTAGATGTGAAGCATTAAAGTATAACCTAAAGTTAATGTTAATGTTATTGTATACTTTTGTACTATTGCAGTATTACATTTTTTATTACTTTTTTACATTGCACATTGTTTATAATGATAGTATGTAAGGGTAGAAAGTAAGAGACACAGTGGGTAACGATAGTATATTCGGACGCCCTTTAAAACAGAACAACTTTTTTATAATTCAGTAAATTCGCGGTTCTTGTCAGCCAGCCTGTGTTCTGCACGGACAACTATCGCATACCGACATTATTTCTCTATGACTGCGTCTACCGCGCAGATCGGCCGAGAGTTTAATCGAAAGCCGGACGTAGAGAAGGACAGCATATAAGTACGGATCAATGAGAAGGCTTTCGAACTGTGCTGGTGACGGCGACTGTCCGCGTCTCTTTCTTTCGCATACGCTGTCCTTCCTTGGCCGGCAGTGGAGTGGGTGAGCACCTGACAACTATCGCATACCCGATCGTTGACTACTATCGCGACTTTCCTGTCGTACCAAACGATATATATTTTAAATTTTCGCGTTGAGGGCTCAAATAAAAAAAGTTTTAGAAAATGCCGCTTTTATTTTTGCATGTAACTTGTAAATTATAATTTTTGGGAAATCTCTTTTGCATATCATTTCGTAAACCAATGCTTCTAATTGATTATAAAAAATCAGGTCGTTTGGTACAATTATTAAAAAGTTACTTTGTTTTAAAAGGCGTTCGAATACTTTCGTCACCCACTGTATGTATAAGCATATAAGGACCAGTTTGAATTGGGCAAATAGAGCCGCGGCTCTTCAACGCCATCTTTATGTACACATAAAGTAAAGTTCGCGACAACTTTCCGCCGTCTGACGACGAAGATCGCGCGAGTCGATGGTGTGTACAGCGCCTAACAGGTCGGGAATAATTGTCTAAAAGAACCGGTCCGGCTGAGGCTGCGTCATACATACTACGTATTTAAACGGGGAGGCATCTGATGATCAATTTGTTTAGAATCACCGAGCGAGAAATTATTGGGCCGTTTCATAACTGATATCGTTTCCGACGTTAATTGCCAGCTGAAGAAAATTAATATTTACGAGCGAGGTCGAACAACAAGCGTGCATTCTGCGCACTTGCCTACAGTGGGCGGATTCACTCGAACAGTTTACCCCCTCTCTACCCGGAGCAGTCCACGTGACCGGGGCGGTGGTGTGAAAATTTTACAGCATCCATTAAAACGTTTTTTATCGGAAGAACATCAGAATCGAGATTACGGACTTCTCCGCTCTAAACGCAAGAAATCCGCAGTTAACTTACCACTGACTGCATTTTCCAGGTTGCTCGCACAGAGAGCAGCTATATTCTCCGGCGATGAGCGTAATCGGTTCATTACTCATTCAGAGCGATTACGGGACTCCGTAAAATATTGAAGCAAGCCGGCGAACTGTACTGCACGGGAAACTCGAAATATAATTCGCACTCATCCGTGGCGTTGCATCGCGTTCACGTTCGCCGCAATAAGATACAGGGTTTTCCCAGAAAAAATTAAACCGACTTCAAAAAAACGCACGAAAAAGTATAAAATAATTTCCATTTAATATATGTGAATACACACACGAACTTAAATACAATACAATCTTTTCGGAGGCGGCGCACAAATATATTATATATAAATATTATATATAAATATATTAAATATAAATATGTTAGTATTTAGAACAATTTAAGGATTTTCGTAATTTCCAGTGTCGAAAATTTTCATTTTTGCGCCGCCTCCGAAAAGATCGTATTGTATTTAAGTTCGTGTGTATTCACATATATTAAATGGAAATTATTTTATACTTTTTAGTGCGTTTTTTTGAAGTCGGTTTTATTTTTTATTAAAGTTCTTTTTTGTTTCACACTTTTTTTTATCTCTGTCAGCCGACACATTCCAAATCGTAATTTATAAACATCTGAAAGCCGCAATCAAAAAATAGGCGAAATTATGGTAACCGCAGGAAATCAGTGCCATCAACACATCTTTTGATTTCCAGCTGAATTCAATTCATGTAATTGGCGTAACTCTTTTACTTTTTTGAAGTTTTGATTGGGATATCACTTCTTTTTATACAAGATATTGTTTACGGTAAAGATCGCGAATCGCAGTTCTGCGTGGCCCGTTCGCATTAAAACTTTATTGATGAAATGATACGGTATAGTTCGGGGCGACTAATTCGCGGCAGCGTCCCATAGTGAAACTTAATTATAGCGGACAGGGTCGGTCGCGTTATGGGTAAAATACTTCGGAAGCAATTAGGTTAATCAAACGTGCTTGTCGCCACGGTTGCTGGGACTTTCAATAACTTGCCTCCACGACACGTTGTGCGTACTGCTCTGAAATTTGATGCCAGGTATCATTTAATCAACCCAATCATGTTTAATAGTGGTTGCCCCGCCGCGTTAAGCCAGTTGCTATTAATTTAATGAAATGCTTGCGCTAATTGCGTTCCGTCGATTCGGCCGTCGTTATTGTTTTCGTTTCCCTGTTAACAAATCTGCTGTTCTATCTGAATATGCATTTTTTAAACATTTCACGTACGCTCTGCTATTTCAAATTATCTTTCTTTTGTCATGCCTTGCAAAGGCATCGGCAAAAATGTTTATCGATAAGATAGAGAAAATTTTCTTTTCGAGTCGCCAAAAATTCTTCCGGCAATCATCATTTTAGTTAAAATGGAACCTATTTCCAAAATTTCATCCAATTCTGAGCATGAACGTCTTCTACAGTTCAGCCATGCCTCGTACAAAACTGTAATTATTATTACCACGCTTATATTCACTTGCCGAGTTGTCGTTGTCGTTGTATGCGTCAAATCTTGTAATCGAATTTTAAACCACTTCCCGATAAGCTAGAGACTTGAAACTTTAAACATAGCTCAGAACTGGGTGACAATGCAATATTAAAAAACAAATTTCAAAAAAAAACTATGCGTTTAGGAGATATAAACTATTAAAAATTTAACCATTACACCTCCCCGCGCGACGCTCGGTAGTACGTCATCGCGGCAAGCGATCCCCACTCCGCGCGCCAGCGCTTACCTACTCCACTACGTGTTCCCACTCCGACTTATCCCCACTCCACTGGCCCACTTCGCATCATAGGACCTCAGTTTATTTACTATGTAAGTTGGTTAGGATCAGGTCGGGATGGAGGGCGACAAGGATCAGCGATTCTGCTCGGTAAGCGGCTCGCGGTCGTCACTACAAACCAATATGGCGGCGCCCATACCTGTCAAAAACACTGCAATAGCTCCTGAACGATTGATCCTGCAGAATAGAAACTTCGATTTGCAGCCGGCATCACACAATATTTTTCCTTTTACAAAAGATGGTTGAATTTACTGGTTGAAGTGGTAATTAAAATCGATTACAAGATACGTAAAGACTAAAAAGTAGAAAATAAAAAAATATATAAAAAAACTTTTTGAAAACCACGCTTATATTAAAGTGCACTAAGAAGGACAAAATAATTTTTTTAGACATTAGCGACAATAAATGAAAGCGTGGAGCGCCCACGAAGATTGCGTCAATATATTTTAGCGCTCCACGCTTTTATTTATTGTCGCTAATGTCTAAAAAAATTATTTTGTCCTTTTTATTTTGCACTTTAATATAAGCGTGGTTATTAAAAAGTTTTTTTTTATATATTTTTAATTACTAGACTGCGGATGTTTATGCAGTTTGCCAAATTCTAGACTCCAGCATTTTCCGTAAATTTTCGGAGCCCATAAATGCATAAAGATCCGCAGTCTAATAAATTACGTGTGGAACTGGGCGAAGTGACGTTCGCTTTAAAGTTTCTTCGAAATAGATCATCGGTTTCGGTCGACCTCGCAATGTTTAAATAAACATGGAAAGTGTTCTGCATTCTCCAGCAGCTGTCGATGACACGTTGCGCAACAACAGGCGTTCGCTATTCAATAAATTACTACATGAAAATAGTACATAGCTGGATCGATATCGGTCGAGGCCATGCAACGCGAGCTAATTAAACCGGCAGCTAATTGAAAATTGGTAACGATAAGAACGATAGGATCGATGTAACGCAAGCATGGAAGTTGAACATTTTCCAGAGTTGCGTTTGCCAACTGTACAGTCCGCAACTCGAGAAACTGGCGCAAACTAGTTAACCATGTGAAGTTATGAACGACGGATTTATCGTGTACGCTGTTGCTCCCGTTAAAAATGTGACCTGCAGCCTTGTGTTGACACGTTCAGTTACCCCTCACCTGTTAAACAATCCAACCGATCGATCGCTTATACAGTAATTCTTCTATCGAAGTCCCAACACCCGTCTTTTGAACGGACTTCGATAGAATAGGGTGGCTAAATTTTTATGACTGCGTCTACCGCGCCCGAGACTTCAAACGACGAGCCGAACATAGAGAAGGACAGAATGAAATAGGATCGCGTGGCCGAAGCGTGTCGTCGTCGCCGGCACAGTTTAAAGGCCCGTGCGTCATCACAATGAAACACCAAGACCTCAGCTTCTTTATTTTCTATGATATCATTATGGAACTTTCGCCAACATATTCGTGGCATTTCTCTGATTAAAATGATACCAAACACCATATAATTTGGCCAATATTTAGTGGTTTAATCGACGATGAAAGTGTCGAACGCAACGAAGAAGAGCGTATGGGAAAGAAAGAGACGCGGACAGTCGACGTCGCCGGCACATTTCAAAGGCCCGCGTTGTCGCTGGTCTTCGTTGCCTTCGAAACTTTTACCGTCGATTAAACCACTAAATAACGTTGAAATTATATCGTGTTTGGTATCATTTCAATCAGAGAAACGCCAGGAATAAGGTAGTAAAAGTCCCATAAACCGATCATTAAAATTAAGAAGTTTGAGAACTCGATTGACTCGAGTCAATGTGTGGTGTTCACACCGATACACCCGAGGCGAGAACAATCATCGCCGCTCTACGGCGCGGCGCAACGTTGGCCGGCAGTGGAGTGAGTAGGCACTGGACTTCGATAGAACAGGCGACCCAGGACTTCGATGGAAGAATTACTGTAATAAGACCTGTCCGTAATAAGAAAATCTATCATACATTCGATGTTATAGTTTAATAGTTTCGGTTTAATGGTGTAATAGTTTTGGAGCCACAAAAAGCGGGCTCCGGGACCACTGTGAGTCGGTCCGGCGCGCCAACTGTCTATTGGCCGACTGTGCCAACTCGCGTCTAGCTCGCGCTCTGATTGGTCCGTATTTTTCGTTAATAACTCCTAAACAAAGGCGCGGATAACATTTTTGCAAAGGAAAATGTTGCTTCAAATGATCTCAGGAACCTCCCATTTCCGGCTGTTAAAGGAATTTTGGGACACCCTGTATATGTTGATTACAAACATAGCCTGAAGCTTCATACCGTCCAGTCGTCGAGATATATATTTAAAATCCGAGACGAAGGCGAGTTTCACACGACATTAGATCGAAATGTCAAACGTTGGCTGTCCCGACGCGAATCGGTTATTTTTCGCAGCGGCTGTCGAATAATGTCATCCACGTCACCAGAGTGCACTTCGCCGGCTCCGGGGAAAAATCGCGAAATGTCAGAATCACTCCCGGAGAGGACCTCCGGAAATACTTAGGCGCGCGTATTTAGCCGAACTTATTCTTGACGTTCATTCTTAACGTAATTTATCAGGACGTAATAGTATGGCCCTAAAAACCTAATACATCAGAAGAAAATGTTTAAAAAAAAAATATATATATAAAGAAAACTTTTTAAAATAACTTTTTTAGACATTAGTGACTATAAATAATCTTCGTGGGCGCTTCACGCTTTCATTTATACTCGCTAATGTCTAAAAAAATTATTTTCTTCTTTTCAGTGCATTTTAACAAAAAGTCATTTAAAATTTAAGTCATTTTAAAGTCAAGTTCACTTTCTTAAATGGAAACATAATCTTTTTATTACCCCAACTTATTCTATGAGAAGAAACAAGTGAGTTTTATTCGAAACGTTTTTTAATTCGACAACAGCTTTTTAAGTTATTATTTTATAAAACGTGTCGAATAAAACTTACTTGATTTTTCTCATAGAATGAGTTGGTGTAATAAAAAGATTATGTTTCCATTTAAAAAAGTGGACTTGACCCTAAAATGACCTTCAACACGTCAAATAAAATATTTAAAAAATGCACCTTTCCATAGCGCATTAAAAATCACACAAATTTCATTGAAAGTATTTTTGTCTAAATACGATGGATAAAGAGATACGCCGCGCAACAGAAATTTTTGGATATCCTGTGTATTGACATCTTCAATTTTGAAAATTGTTCAACAATGTCGAATTTCACGTACATTCAATTTTGATATAAATGCATGAAGATCCGCAGTCTAATCATTACCACGAGTAGTCATTCGGTGATCGAGATAGAAGAAGAATGGTCTTATTGTTACGTTTATCAACCGGGCCGACCGAATCGCGGCGCAGCAACACCGGGAAGTGCACGTCAAAGCGCAATAAATTCAATTTACCTGGGGTTGAACCGCCTCGGAGGAGGACGAGGAAGTGGAGGATGAGGTGTACAAAGGATGAACTCGATTTATTCGAATTCGTTGCATCGGTTCCGCTCGATTCACTCGAGCCGGGGATGTCTCGGTTCTCGCAATTGTAGTCGATCGCGGACGACGTTGTTTCCCGTCCAAATTAAGAATGTTTTCGCGCGGTATCGCGTCCCAGTAATTTTATTTCCGTGTTGCAAGAGAGAGAGAGAGAGAGAGAGAGAGAGAGAGAGAGAGAGAGAGAGAATGGTATGCACGAGCCACGAGGCGAGAAGCTTACAACGGAAGAGGACTCCTTATCTGCATCGTATTGCATCGCTGGCAACATTCGAGGCTGCGCACACCCGTGATTAAGTGGATGCGTGCGTGTAGGCGTGAGCATGCTCTCTCGAAGAACCTGAGAGAGAGAGAGAGAGAGAGAGAGAGAGAGAGAGAGAGAGAGAGAGAAAGGAGAGAGATGAATGTGTCGGCGGAAAAAAGATTGCGCCATTGGATAACGATAAACTGTCTGTTACGAATCTTCGCTGTTCAGCAACTTCCGATAGCCGGTGTCCAAGATATTGATAATTAGGTCTCTTTGTACTTTAGATCCACTTACAAGGGACCCCGGCGCACAGTGGGCCGGATTGGGGTAAAGTGTGACATTGCCTTGTAACTTTTGATTCGTAAAAGGTATGGATGCGAAACTTGGACTAGACAATGTAGTGATGACACATTAATGATTAGTTAAGAAAAAATACATCAATGTTACTATTATTATTATTATTATTGCCATTAGTGTTACAATTATTATAATAATAATATAATAATATATATATAAATAATAATAATAATATATATAAATACTTGTAGCGATAACGTTAGGGAATAAAGGCCGACTCCCTCTGTGAACCCTCTATTTATAATAATTCGTTACTATCCGCGAACGTGACATAAACAACGGTCGTTAAGGGCGATTCGTCTTTTCACGCGCTCCTCTTACGTCGCTACCTCACGTCGCCCGTCTATAAATTATGTTTCGCTTCGCTTCGACTCCGCTCGCTATACGAACATTGATAGCTTTAAACAGTAATAATTTGAGAATAGGTTCGACTAGGGAATTAATTCTTTCACGATTATTTAGAGGAAGGTATACTAAAAATATTCCAATTTGTTAGACCCTGGGACATCCTGGGACTTTAAAGATCTCCTTTACCGAATATAAAGAATTTTTTAAATTTTCTACTTTTACTTCAGCATTGACTTTTAATATATTATGCCAACTAATTAATAATGTAAGATACGATTTCTTATCGTAAAAATCGGCTCTTCAATTTGAAAAAAAAGCGAAAGAAAATATTAAATAACAACGTCAGGGCATCGCATCAAAGAGATGCAATTTTTCTCGTGAAAAATACGCCTCTTAAAACGTCCAACTTTCAATGCTTATTACAACTCTAATATTTATTAAATTGTACTATGTTCTTCATTTCCTAGGTCTATGGACATTTGGGATGCAATTTTCATATATTAGATATCAATACGAGAAAGTTCATTTTAAGGGTAAATGTCACACTTTACCCCAATCCGGCCCACTGTGCGGCGTCCCACTTCGATTTTGATAATTTTTTTGTGAAATGATGCCTATCCCTAATGGATCCCTACACTGAGAAAAAAATCCTGTCGAAACAAAAAAATATATGTTGATTCAATAAGATGTACTATTGAATAGTGCTAATATCATATGAACTTATTTTAATATTTAATACTATTGAATTTCAATAGCAAAACTCACTTCCGCCAATCATATAAGCCATATAGCTTGACCATCAATGTTTTCAAAAAAATAAGATATGGCCTCAAACCAATTCCAGCAATTTCCCATGGAAAATCAATCTAATATTATCGGGGAATACGACCGGTAATACGTTCGTTTATCTATTTAGCGAATGACTGGAGTTAGGGACCAATGGTGCATTCGAGTGCACTTGTTAGTGATACCGGAAGTGATTATAATGTTATGGTAGTTCGATTGATATTATAGATGAATAGTGCTTCGGTACATTATTGCGAGCATTGTATCCGTTGCACGTTATTGCAAAATTATCGACATAGAATTATTGGAGTGTGACCGATACACATTCGCGCGGTAGCGGGTCGTTCGTATTAATAATCAAAACTTGAAAAAAGTGAAAAAATTACGCCAACTACATGAATTGAATTGAGCCGCTAACATGGCATAATAATTATGATCACAAAAAATATGTGAAATGTGAAATCGAAATGAGCTGCAAGTACATAAACTACACTGAGAAAAAAATCCTGTCGGAACAAACAAAAATATATGTTGATTCAATAAGATGTACTATTGAATAGTGCCAATATCATATGAACTTATTTTAATATTTAATACTATTGAATTTCAATAGCAAAACTCACTTCCGCCAATCATATAAGCCAATAGCTTGACCATCAATGTTTTCAAAAAAATAAGTTATGGCCTCGAACCAATTCCAGTATAAATCAATACATTTCTCAAATTTTTTTAACAACATATCTGATTGAAGGAAAAAAAGAAATATTACGAATAATAATATACGGTATTGAATCGAATACTATTTTCAATCATTTCATGATAGACAATTCAAATACATCACGATTTGCTTCTAAATTTCATACTATTGAAAAGAATACATTGATATTCATCGAAGTAAAAAAGTACAATAACACGCGTGTTATTGAAGTAACTACTTTTTTTTCTCAGTATATCGATCCCTAATTACGTATGCAAAATATTAGGTGTAGTTACTCAATAGTTTGGAAGATATAAACAATTACAGCTAATGGAACTTCGGAAACTACAGCTGAAATCATGGTATACCAACAAGGTACGAAACGTTAATTGTTTATATCTTTAAAACTATTGAGTAACTACACCTAATTAGGAATCCATATACTATCATCTCACAAAAAATGATCAAAATCGCAGTCGGACACTTCGGGTCCTTCCCGTGTTAGGCCCTGTTGTAAATCACGGATCTTCATGCATCCACAAATGATTCATTCACCTTGAAAATTCATTCAATTATGTATGGAACAGTATTAATCGGTCAACGAACACCTGTTCGACGGTCCCGGAATCAATAAACGGAAGACTCGACCCGAAATAGTTACTGGATAATAGCCAAGCCTCTGAAGCCCGAGGGAGTTCATTCGTAGCTGCGTGCGAAAGCAGATACCAAACATAATTCCGTCCAGTCAACTTGTCGTTTTCATCTACTATTATCGCGATAATTCTCTACCAAGTTTCGACAATATCTGTTCCGTCAATCATCAAAAACTTTTTCGTCTGAATCGAAACTCCGGAGAAAAAAATATTTTACTTTCCCACCGGTTGCAGGATATAAAAATGTTTTTGGAAAAAGTTGAAGGGGGAAACCGAGGCTCTGACTTTGTTCTGAATATTGTTGTGCGATTTTCCACACGGAACAGTAGTAAAATTGTAGTAATCACGCAACGAATTAATTAAACTCGGTCGGAAATAGCCAGAGCCCTGTTACGGTGCCGCGTGCGACAACTGAATTCCGTCGAACAGGAAATCGGCCGTTTTTGCGATTTCAACATGTCAGCGGAACTTTGATCGAGGATTTTGCCACATGTGGTTTGCGGCCAACAGGTTGGTCAGCCACCTCGAGTAGCGTTACGCTGGGAATTGGAGCACGATCCGTGCCAGATTTAAATTTTCACTACCTTTCCCGAAATACAATGGTGTCTCGTGTATTTTTCCGTCGTGGCCTAAACTGACCGCTTTCGCGATTCACTGCGCGAAATGAACATTCTCTGACGATGGATAACCGTGTGTTAACCTAAAGCTGTCCTCACACCGAAGCTTTTTTCCTGTCTCATTCGCTGTTCCTAATTTTATTCGGTAAACGAAGCTATTTTCAGTTTCCTGATCTCGTTGTTCATTCTCTGACGATGGATAACCGTGTGTTAACCTAAAGCTGTCCACACACCGAAGTTTTTTCCTCTCTCATTAGCTGTTCCTAATTTTATTCGGTAAACGAAACTATTTTCAGTTTTAAATTTTCTTTAAGGGCTCTAATAAAAAGTTTAAAAAATGACTTTTATTTTTGCACGTAACTTTGTAAATTATAATTTTTTGGAAAATCGTTTTTGTATATCATTTCATAAACCGGTGCTTCTAATTGATTATAAAAAATCAGGTCGTTCGTTACAATTATAAAAAGGTTATTCTGTGTTAATGGGCGTTCGAATACTTTCGTGGGCCACTGTATATAACTAAGCATTTTTTTCAAAAAGACCAGTCATTTTGACTGGTTTCGGTAGAAATAGGTATATTTTAAAGGCCGGTAAATCTAGTGTTAAATGAGATAACACTGAAAAAGCACTGGTGGCGCGTGATTCGCCGGCTAGCGGCGCATCGGAATGAATTTCCAAGGTGGTGAAATTTCTCGGCGGTAATTGTGCCGAGTCAAAGGATCGGAGTGTTGTCGTCGTAGCGGCGGTAACGTAGCAGGTCACAGAACAGGTTATTGCCTGACAAAGCGTCCCTCTCACCTGGCTAACGACGAGTCCACATCCGGCGGAAACCGTGCCGTAGCACAGGGCCGTACAATCTTGGCCCCCGAAGGCGTGGGTAAGATGAAAGGGAAGCTTTCGTCGAGGCTGCTTGACACCTGCCAGCGTAGACGGCGACAGGCTTTATTGCTCGAGCTACGTTTCGTCACAATGAATCCTTAATGTCTCCGCCACCCCTCTCCCCGGTTGGAAAATAATAGACATTAAGCCCGAGCGAGGCAAGTAAGGGACGGTTAACTACGCCCGGAAAAGAAACTTCGTTAAGGGTGGCCCCGTCCCCCGGGAAACTTGCGAGCTCTCCGCGACGCAAACGAACGACTTCCGCGTGCCGCTAACGCGATTGAAACTTCGAGCCATTGCCTCTCTTTCTCTTCAGGTGCGTGTGTTCCTCTTTTTTTTTTGTGTTAGCCACTTTAATTTGTTCGCAGAAATTAAATGCGCACGATAGCGTTGTATTCCGATTGTTCCCGTAATTTAAGGTACTAGTTCCGTCGCTGCTTTGTTGCTGTCCTGTCAATTCATTCCTCGTGTCAGCAGGCAGCTCAGTTCTGCTTCTCCTGGCTTAATGTATTCATGCGTTCGAGGGTGAAATTCTAAGGGATGATTATGCACCTGCTGAGCAGGTTATACACGATAGAGTGGAAGATCTCGAATGGAGGCAGCCAATGCGAGTCGGCGTTGGGTCAAATGCGTATTCCCAATGACTGACAACTCGTTAATTACTAATTAAATCGTCAATTTCAGAACATCAACGGGTCATTCCCAACCTATCGAAATGATTAGAGTTTGGCAGCTGTAAAGATGTGTTGTTGCGAAGGAAAAGGAAGGGGAGCGTTTCGTCCTAGGCCCGCTAGGCAGAGTTGGGCAGAAATTAATTAGACGAGTAATTAATTACATCTTCAATTACATGTGCAAAAGTGGACTGTAATTACAATAAGAACACGGTGAAATGGTCCAAAACATAAAAATTAGTGGTTTAAAAGAACAATTACACTGAAGTAGTTGTTAGACTGAATCACAATTACTGTAATGGCAATTACTTCTTTCACAATTACTGTAATTGTGATTGTGGTCCGCAATTACAATTACTGGTTGAGCGAAAGTAATTACATGTAATTGTAATTGTACTTCTGCAATTCCCAAGTAATTTTAATGCAATTACAAGTAATTGTAATTGTAAATTTTTATATTTGGTATATAAGCGTGGTTTTTAGAAAGTTTTTTTTATATATTCTCGTTTCGCTATGTAATGACTGTTCCGGATTCACCTCGACGGCGCTGTATTCATTTTGCAGAAATAGTTTATGTTTTGTCGGTGCGATGGTTAAGAGCTAAGGTGAGGTTGGTTAGGCGAAAATTTCAGTATAATCGGTCGCGTAGACGCGTAACCAATTTCCATGAGGGCGCGGAGGGGGGACTGGGGGGGGGGGACTGGTTTCCCGCCAAAGTCGTCGGAGATCGTTTGGCGGTACGGGTCCGACGGCGGTTAGGGTCGTGAAGCTTGCATACAACCCAGCGCAGCTGCAGAATGAAGGAGCTGCCCGAAGACAATGCGGGCAACGTGTTAATCCCAGGATACCGCGTGTTTATCATGGTTGGTCCAACTATCTCCGGGTAGTGGGTGGGTCTTTCGAGGCAGCTCCCGCATCCCCAGACACCGCAAACCTCCGACGCCGTCGACTGACGTCACCGACACTCGGGACCACTAACTTACGTCCCACGATTAAGTCAACCGCTTCTCGCTAAGACGACGGCAGCGTCGGCCCTCGATGTACCCAGCTAGTGGTAGAGACCGGCGCGACGTCAGACCGTAGTTCTAGGAAAATTGATCGATATGCGGTCGCACCGTTGGCCAGTAGAATGGGATGGCACTTGGTCAGACGTTTAGCCAGAGAACAAACGTTATCTCGATCCACCTCAAGTTTACATAAATAAATTGTTCTGCAATCAAATAACTACTTTGAAACAAATGTTTGCTGGCGTGGTCGACACCTTTCTTCACGCCTGAATCACTATATTTCAAGTTTTCAGATTGTAAATACTATATGCGAGTAATTAAAAGCCACGAAAGCATTCGAAATCCCTTTAAAACAGAATAACTTTCTTATATAATTGCACCAAACGAACTGATCTTTTATAATCAATTAGAAGCATTGGTTTACGAAATGATATGCATAAAAGATTTTCCAAAAATTATAATTTACGAAGTTACATGCAAAAATAAGAATGGCATTTTTTGAAACATTTTTCATTTGGGCCCTCAATGAAAATTTAAAAAATATATTTCATGTTTCAAAGAATTTCATCTCTTTTGCATGTCATTTCGTAAACCAAACCTTCTAATTGATTATAAGAATCATTCAAAGCATTCGAATACTTTTGTGGCTCACTGTATAGACATATATGAACAATATAATATTAATATTAAATACTGATATACAGGGTGTCCCACCCGATTTTGATATCTTTATTTTCTCGCTATTGTCGCTCGTAGCAAAAAATGTTTCAACGGAGGCTTGAATGGTATCGAGTGGAGCATATTCTAATGATATTGGTGTTTTCGTGAGTGGACGCGTAAACCTCATATAAAGGTCAACTTTGTTTTTTTCAATGGAATTAGGTATTTTTTGATACATTTCAAATAATTCGAAAACACCGTTACTGTCGTACTAAGACGTTACAATAGTACATAAACGTTAACAATAAAAAAACGTTATAAGAAATGTTTAAAATGTAATGGAGAAGCGTTTGAGCATCTTCTTCAATACAGACATTTTTTGAAAATATCTCGAGATCTAAGAATTTTTTGCCATGGTACCCTAATCATTTTTTACGTAGAATGAACAGAAGAATCGATCTGTGTAAAAAAAGAATATTCATTTCTATTTAAAGAAATTATGCAATTGTTAATTGCACATGCAGTGCTGCATCTAAAAAAAATTTAAAGGCCTACAGACGTAGTGCTCTTCGAAGCATTTATCTTTCTCCTTTGGCATTTTCTCGTAAATGCAATAATGGACTTGAAACAATTGCGTGGACCACCCTGTATATGTATATTAGATGAAGTAAAAAGTTCTGAGCGTTTTTCGCTTTATTTATAATGCTAATATTTATTTATTTATTTATATATATATAAGCTTCACCTAATATTTAATATTAAATACTGTTCTATAGTGTTCTCTCCGCAACTGTCGCAAGACTGTCTTCCGTAACTCTCACATTGTTCGATGCGTCGAGCGACAGTTACGAGGAGGCTACTATGGAATACTTCTACCAATACTTCTACCAATACTTCTACCATCGGCGAAATGTAACATTAATGATTCGCATCGAGTGTATTGAGACGATTTTCGGAGTGCAATTTCGCAACGGACACGGTTCTGGGGATTTTCGGGTTGGCTCTGTATTGGGAAACGTAAGATTCGGCTTCACGCGTAGGTGGAGCCCCGCGGCGAGTGCATTTGATATATTCGGAATCGATTCTCGGGTAGAGAACTGCCGGTGAGGGGTTCATTGAAGGAGTTTACGCGGTTCGCAGACGAGAATTCCGTCTCCTGGACCGTGGAAACGGAAACAAGCGGGTACATAGTTTGGTTGCCGAGGTGTATTGTGGGGCGGTGTGTCGGTGGCGAAGATCCACCAAGTTGTAGCCAAACTTCACGGTTTCCCGGTGTACAGTCGGTTGCGGGCGAACCATGCGAGAGCCACGTCCAACTGGTTTAACAAGTCATTACACAATTCGCCGAGGGAAGCTTCGTGTCTCGCGGAATGAAATTTTCGAATTCTCCGGGGGAAACGTGATTCCACTTCGTCTCGAATTTTAACGTTCGCAGCACCGTTCGGTTTCCACGGTTGCACGGACACCGGGGCTGATCCACTAATTTCTAGGGGTAACTTGAATATTATTTGGAAAATTAGATATTCTTTTTCCAGTAAATTTTTAGCAAAACACAAACGTTTCATGTAAAAGTTACATTGAATTAATTCAGTTTAAAATATTAGGACCTTGAATAAGTTCTCGCTGTGTATTTTACAAAATAAAAGATTTATTTAAATTATAAGGAACAAAAACATTTCATTCAAAGTACAATACATATACAGTATAGCATATTCGAGTAATTCCTCCAACTTTTCGTCTTCAAATTTTTTCGGTGCGCCGGAACGTTCTTTATCCTCAAGTTCAAAATTCATTATTTTTGAAGCGTCGAAACCAGTGTCTGCATGTCGTATCCGACAAAGCATTGTCACCATAAGTCTCAACAAGAATTCTATGTGCTTCAGCTGCAGATCTCTTTTGAATAAAGTAGTGCAATAAAATTCTCCGCAAATACACTTTATTCGGCAAAAAAAGTAGACATTTTCAGAACTAAGAAAAAATTACTTTGTCTACACTAAAGTGAACTACCATACACTGAAATTTAAGGTTAGATACACTACTGCCTTGCATGTGTGTTACCATTCGAAATTCCACGAACGGGGTACTGCTAGTACCATCTTTGAAGAAACACCGAGAACTTATTCAAGGTCCTAATACATATTTGAACCTTTAGCCGGCCGAATAATATTTACGCGCGACCAAAAAAAAAAAAAAAGAAAACGAAAAATGGCACAGGTGCGAAGGGTACAAGTTATTTACCAGTTGGATTCTTCGGGGCCGGAATATTTTATCCGATTTCATTCTGTCTCTGGTTTGACACGCATATCTTTCGGGCGCATTTGCATATGGCGGTGCGTGCGCGTCCACAATGTTCCATTTTATTAGTGGCCCCTTTCGTTTTCGTTCGTTGTCCCCCGTTGTTCGGCTCCCCTACCATCTCTCCGGCTGACTCTTTAACTCTTTGTTATTTCCCCGTCGATCCTTAATCCGCTCGATCCCTCCCATTTTTTTTTCCTCGTCTCGTAATTCGCCATGGTGCGGTTGCAAACGCCGCGCCGCGCCGCGCCGAACTCGATGCGCCGGCAGATACGACCTTTTGTGAGATCGGGCCGAGCCGGGCCGGTCTCCTCTTCGGGAATAATAAGACGAAAAAGCCGGGGAACGGCTCCCGCCTCCGCGAGGCAAGACCGAGGCCGTTCTGCTTTCAGAAGATTCTCCGGACGATGAAACGATTTTAAAAATGTTCGGAAAGTATCTTTTTTTTTATTAAATTGGTTCTTATTTTCAATTTTCGAATTTCTTTTACGTTGTTCCAAATAATTAAAAAAGAAACCTGTGCAAATAAGAGCCACCCTAGTGGATATGCAACAGCCTCGGCTTTCCTCGCTTTAACACTAAACCTATCACTGCCGGTCATATGACCAGTTCTATATTTTTCATTTTTTACAATTATTGAAATTGCTTACTTGATTCGATAAATTTCTTTACCCAAACGCATATATTGTACTCAAAATTGCACAATATTGAAACAAGTAGAGCCTTGTCATGTTTACACGGTGACAAGAAATAACGGAGTTAACCATTTCTTATTGTAATTATATCAAATTGACGAATTTTGAAGAATCAAATGACAACACACACAACCATAACATAGACCTTTAGTATTCATATATTAGGTTGTCCCAAAAGTTTCTTCCGGAATGTGATGCTTTAATATTGCTAAATAAATATTAGGTTGTCCCGAAAGTTGGTTTTCGATGCATGCACATAATGCAAATTCATATTAAGAAGTACTAAAATATTAACATAGAGATTATCGTATTGTTAGTATTTATTTAGCGACATTAAAGGAACACATTCCGGAAGAAACTTTTGGGACAACCTAATATTTAAGAAGTTTCGAAGCGACTGCCCTTTGAGCCGATTCAAAGGCTCAAACGTGTTTCGAAATTTTCGGCTGTGGGCCGCAGCTCTTCTGGCGTCATTCGGTCCCACTCCTGGTACAGAGATTTTTTCAGCGACTCGAAACTTTTATGAGGCTGAGCACAGGCCCTGGCCTCCAAAATCGACCAAACGCTGGAGTTCATAGAGTTGAGATCCGGTGAGTACGGCGGCCATTCCGCAGATGTGATGAAACCTGGAAAATGGGATTTGCTACGGTTTTCGTGGATCAAGGGGTCAAAATCAACCAAGAAGTGTATCGGCGGGACATTATCGAAGCCGTCGTACTTCTGTGGGCCCAACAGCACCTCGGCGATCCGGAATGGACGTTGCAGCAGGATTCCGCGCCGGTCCACAGGGCGAAAACGACTCAGGAGTGGTGCAAAGCCCATTTTCCAGGTTTCATCACATCTGTGGAATGGCCGCCGAACTCACCGAATCTCAACCCGATGGACTACAGCGTGTGGTCGATTTTGGAGGCCAGGGCCTGTGCTCGGCCCCATAAAAATTTGGAGTCATTGAAAAAATCTCTGTACCAGGAGTGGGGCCGAATGACGCCAGAAGAGCTGCGGCCCATTGCCGAAAATTTCAAGACACGTTTGAGCCTCTGTATCGACGCAAAGGGTGGCCATTTCGAAACTTCTTAAATATATGAATACTAAAAGTCCACGTTATGGTTGTTATTATTTGGTTTCCCAAAATTCGTCAATTTGACAGAATTATAATAAGAAATGATTAACTCCGTTATTTCTTGTCACCCTGTAGTTTGATCTGATTTCTACCAATTAGATGAGTTTCATAAGCAGGAAGTGAATAAGAAGAACGTTTCTTCTATCGTGGGGTAAAAATAGCGATTCGTATCGAATTTAATTTTATCTGATTTCTACCAATTATGAGCGCAACACAAGCAGAAAGTGTGATTTGATTTCTGTCAAAAATTTGATCTGATTTCGACTAATTCCGAGTGTCTTCTATCGCGGAGCAAAAATAGCGATCCGTATGAAATTGAATTTGATCTAGTTCCTACCAGTTATCTCCTGCAATTTGTGTCAAATTTAATTCAACATGATTTTCTCGAATTTTTCAAATCGATACGTAAAGTTAGATCGATTTCCGGAAGGGTTGCGGATACACGGGACTCGCGAAAATCAGAGTCACTTACTTGCCGGCCACCTGTTGTTGATAACTCGAGCACCGTGACGAGTGCTCAATGATCGTTCCGAGTATCCTTGAACGATGACGGGCTTGTTATTATTTGGCTTTTCAAAATTCGTCAATTTGACAGAATTATAATAAGAAACGATTAACTCCTTTGTGTCTTGTCACCCTGTATATTCTAAAACATTTTAATCGCTTCGAGTGCTCGGTAGGTTTAGTGTTAAACGCGGTCACGTGACCAAATTGGATCGCGGTATCACTCAAGATTCGTGCGCGGCGGGGCTTTAGGCAGAAACAAACGTGCGACGGGCGGCGTCTACGTCGTAATAAGTTGGCGAATCGAAAGTGCAGCTACGATTGCCCGGCAACGAGATTACGGTAATTACCTGCCACGGGGAGCAACAGTTTCATTACGGATAAGGCCGGGCGCGCGAGAGCTCGTTGTATCCGGTGCAGCGTGCACCTCCCATTCGGAAAAAAAAAACGAGCGAGAAATAATCGGACGAGGTAAAGGAGCACACTGTCCTTGCGAGTCGAGTGTTCGCGTGTGCATTCCGCGCTGCCCTTAGGAGAAAAACCGCATTATCATGCGTCAGCGAGCGAACGCGCGCACGCAGGTAGTTTCGAAGGGGCACAGATGCCGCGATGGAATTTTAATGAGATCTTATCCGACGTCCCGGGCGAATCTAATTAAGCATCGCTCTCGGTGCGCGTCCGACGACGATCCGCGAAACAAATTATCGCACGGTTGTTTCGGTCGCGAAATCGTGAACAGCTTGCCAATCCGACGGCAGCCAACGCCGGGCTCGAGTTCTGCGCCCTTAGGCGATTATTCCACCGTTTGCAGATAAACCTAAGACACGTAATCGCTGCACGGGACGCTCTCGTTCCAACTGCACCCATTATCCATGCCCTGGGCGAAGTTTTCGGTGCAATTTCTAGGCGCAACTCAACGTGTCTCCGTGTGCGGTTCTTGCTTCGTTATCGCGGGAAATGTGTTGCGGGTTCGTCCCAGGCCCGCTAGAGGACTCCGCCAGGCTCGTTACATTATCATTAAAAGCAGAAATCAATTTTTACGTGACTCCCCTTGTAGAGAGCGGTTCGTTATAATATTTTAAATCTTGAAGCCCGATAGTAAAAGAAGAATATAGAGTATTTAGCGATAGACTATTACGAGGTGAACAGACAAGAGAATCTACTGAGAGTTTGCGGACAGATCCGTTTATTTCTACGGTGCGAACTATACTGCCCGAGTAAGGACAATACAGACATTGCGAGAATATACAAGATAGATCGACATATACATTTAAATTAGAGCGAGCACAGGTGACGATAAAACAAAACAACTGTAGCGCGAAATACAAATTACATAAAGATACGCGTTCGCGTTAACACCCCTCTTTCCTGTCAGACCATTTTTATTCTCGTTGGGGTTCCGTTTTTACCACGGTTTTATTAGCTCGCTTCCTTGTTTGTTTGTTCGGTGGCAAATTTTGCAATTGATTTGAAACTATTCATTGATAAAGAGCGTGATAATAGGCACCGTATCTCTCGAGGATGGCCAGGAAAATTCCATTTTCCGTCACGGCCCTCTTCCGAATCGCTGGGTGGTCGTGTCCGCATACGTGTCCGTCCGCGACACGAATTTGCCTGGATTTAAAGTACTTCCACCGGTCCAATTTTCCGCAAGAATGTGACACGTAGCAATCTTGGTAACCTCGGGGCCCCGCTGCACGATTTATTGGCTACCGAGTGTACCCGCGACGATTTATCTTCTTCCCCGTCGCCCTTTCGCCCTTATTTCCTTCGCGCGCCGTCCTCTTTTACTTTTCTCTCTCTCTCTCTCTCTCCCTCTCGATCTCGACCACCGATACTTTTTTTCAATTTTTTCCCCCGGTTTCTTCGCACTCGGTTTTTCCATTGTCTCTTTCTTGATACTCTCCACCCACCTTCCCCCCACCCTTTCGGGCAGTTTTGCAACGTTCTCTCCGTCTGTTAATTTCCGAGTCCCCTTTGTCGTCGCGAGTGCTTTTCACTTCCGCGCGTTTTGGTTTCATTCACTGCCCCGTCCTTATTGTACTCCGTTTATGCGTATTTCTTAATTAGCTGTTTGAACGAATTATTCCTGTAGAGCGCGAAAAGACGAATCCAGCGAGTATAATGACCGTATCGTTTCGATCATTCAATCTCGAGATATTCGTGTCTGAAGGAAACAAACCTAATCCAGAACTCCACTCTTCAGACAGGAATATCTCGCGACTGAATGATCGAAACGGTATGGTGATTGTAGTCGTTGGATTCGTCTTTTTACGCTCTGCAAGAGTGTAGAAGAAAATCTACGGGGTGTCGCATAAAAATTGAAAGGTTTTCTCCACTGTGTAACTTAATTCTGAAAGAAATGTCTTCGTACAAGAAATCAATAAAGGAACGAGGTGGTGAATAAATAGACAATAACAAAATCAGTGTAAACATTCAAGTGTCCTGCCACATCAGGACAACGAATAATAAATCACACGTCCGCAACAATCGAATCGTCCAGACGGAATTGCGGAGCATTCCGGCAGAGCCGTAGAGAGCCGAACTAATCAACAAACACCAAAGAAAACTTCCCGGGCAACCCTTTCAATTACGTGTCACCCTAAACCGCGCTGCGCCGACATCCCTTCGCCGTCCGAACTAATTAAAAACATCGGGCCGGAAGTATCTCGGAACGGCGGTGGGTCGCGTAACAAACGAATCACGGACCGCCCTTCCACCCGTTTTCCAAACCCCCCCCCCCCACCCCTAATCCCTTCAATTTCGTTCGAGGCACTCGTCACCCTGGTAACCTTAGCGAGATCTACAATTACGACCGCTTAATCGGAGCGATACCTTAATTAAAGTAGCAGACAGGGGAATCCGAGTTTCCTTCGTCCGCCCACGACGCGCGAAAACGAATGAGGGGTGGGGATAACACCAAGGGGCGGAGGATGAAAACAGAAACCAGAATCGCAGGAAACACAAATTGCATCTGGTATTTGATATCTTATCCGCGCGTTTACGACCGGGGCCGACCAACCCGGTGAAACGTAACTCACGGTAATTAGTGCTTTGTTCGCCGACGTTGAAGCCTGACTCGTTGTTTTTTTTTCGCAGGAAGTCCCGACCGCGCCAGAACGAACGCGGCCGATTGGCTAGTCGGCCTCTGATCGCTATATTCGAACCTTTTAGGGCTCTTGGTTACCCGGTAACACTGTCCAACAAATTTCAACTTTTTAAACGTATTTCGATTCCCACTTTACGATTCTTATAGAGTTTCCCGCGCTGATTCCGAATCTGTTTTTCAATTTTTTTTCCTATATGTCCAGTTTTTGAGGAAATGGAGTTAAAAAAAGGACGTATTTTTCAACTTTAAACAAATATTGCGATGTTATGATAAAAGATATTGAATTGTTCTTTACAGCAGAAGATTCTGTAGACTTTCCCGAACACAGTGATATCCAATATTAATACATTATGATTGTTTAAACATGTTTAAACAATGATTAAAGACGGAGGGCACCACTTTTGCACCAATTTTTGCGGATATTTTCGAATTTATCTAAAAAAATTAGGGTCCAGCGGAAAATCGAACTATACCACGCGATAGAGCAGACTTTTATCTTGAAAAACACCCGTTTGAAGTTTGCGACATCGACGTTTTTTTCGAACCAGAAAGCAAAATATGTTCGCCCGACATGAGTATCTGCCAGTGGCAAACAGATTCGGAATCAGCGCGGAAAACTCTATAAGAATCGCATAGTGGGAATCGAAATACTTGTTGGCTGTTGGACAGTGTAACCGAATTCCTCTGAATTAATCCAGAAACAGGGCTCAGATGAACGTGTACTTCTTCGTTAAATGATCATGTGTTTCTCCGTGTCATTGCACGATACATTTGGATTAGATACATTTCTCTACACGATCTAAGAAAGCTGCGGCAAAATGAATTTCGAGGTCGGCGAATTAAAATCGAGCACGTTCGAAGATCGACGTAGCGAAACGACTGAAACGGCGTTGGGGAACGCGACACGGTTTTGTCGCGTCGATTTTATCGCGTCGATTTTGTCGCGGATGCAGAAAATCCGTCGAAGCGTGGATAACTATACAATACAGGGGGCGCGAGAGAATCGCGGCAGCCGTCGGGGGTTTTGAAATAGCGGGGCACGTTGGTGCTTCGCCGGCCTGCAAAAAGGAAAGAAAATCGGAACTCTGCAGGTGTAACGCCCGCAGCGACCGGGTGATAAAATGCGCGCGGACTTTCGATGCATCGATGCAACGGGGTTCGGATACAGTGTGAGAGAGGGGGAGATGGTAGGGGAGAAAGAAACCCTTCGCGATGCCCGGGGCTCGATAAAAAATGCAGTGATCACGTTTCGACAGAGACTTCGGAATCTCCAATCTGCCTGCGCTTCTTCTGATTCCCATTTCGCGAACGCATCGCACTCGCTTGCACTCGAGTGCACCGTTTTGTCCATGACCGACTCGACCTACAGCGGCTCACGAAAGTATTCGAACGCTTACGTTTACAAATTTTAATGAATAAAATAAGATGTACTAAACTAATCTGTACACTGAGAATGAAATCCTGTCGGAACAAAAAAAATATATGTTGGTTCAATAAGATGTACTATTGAATGGTGCCAATATCATATGAACTTATTTTAATATTTAATACTATTGAATTTCAATAGCAAAACTCATTTCCGCCAATCATATAAGCCAATAGCTTGACCATCAATGTTTTCAAAAAAACATAAGATATGGCCTCAAACCAATTCCAGTATAAATCAATACATTTCTCAAATTTTTT
>CM052284.1:2505701-2524380 GCA_028455765.1 Lasioglossum oenotherae | reverse complement strand
CTCCCACTCTAGCTTACCCCTTCCACGAAGTTGTTCACGTCACATGACTGATCCGGACAGAGAGGGGGTAACCGTACTCCCCTGAATTCTACCAGCCCGGCTGGCAGCAGCGAACTCTAACGGAGACCGTTAAAGGAGATCGCTGAAAGGAGAAACCAAGTGTCAGGGTCGTGAATAGCGTAACGAAGGTAAAGTAATCGGACGAGACCGCACGTCGTACAGCGTGCTTCGCCTCCCCCCGTTGTTCTTCCTTCGGTGTCCCGTCCCGCCGGGCTAATGGTTTAATCCTAACACGGATGTTAACCAGATTACCGAGCGGCGGAGTCGACTGTCCAGAGTCTCTCCTCTCGGTCTCTCTCACTTTGCGGTTGCCATGGAACAAATTAGCCGCGGTTACGTGGACAACGACAAAAAGGGTCGATCGCCGCGATCCGAGACACCACTCCACCGCGATGGCTACCTTCTGCAATTTTCTGCAACGTCGCTCCCTTCTCGGCTTCACCAGAATCTCTTGGGATTTTATACCAGGGCTCGGAATTACTTACTCGCGACGGCCGATTTTCGAAGGCTACGCACTCTCGACCCGGTCGCGGCCGCGCGTCTGCGGCCCACTGTTGGCCATACTGCAGAACTGCAACGAATCTCTGCCTCGTCTGTTCTTGTCTGCTAAACTAATTCCGAGCCCTGTTTTATACGGAAAGGAAGATCTTTTACAAAGTTTCTTATTTTTTGAAAATTTCTGCACATCAACTAATCCATCCAGATTGTACCTTTTTTTAATGATGGAGGCACACATTCCGAGGAACGTGTTCCACGAGAAAAATCTGCTACCCGATCGTTAGGCCTCCATTTTGCTGAGCCACGCGGTAGCGTTTCCTGGTGTTTATGCGGGAACTCGTCTCGCCGCATAATTATCGACGTGTAGACACAGGTAAATCGTGCATAGTGCGGCCTGTAATGGCACCGTGTTGCTATCGCCGGCATCCCGATATTACTTTACAACGCCGATAATTATGGCCCTCGTTAGAGTACACAGGAAGATCGTTGGATAATGCGTTGCGATCCAAACATCTGTATCAGCCGACCGCATCAAGGCGAGCGCGCAGGGTGTTCAACTACGTGTACCTGAAATGTTTTAAGGGATGATTCTCTCGTCCTTTGGTGCGATAATGCACTTTAACTACTTTGCGCTGGGGTTAAACTGTTTACGTTAGTACGACATGTAATAACCAGATAATTATGGCCGTATACAATTATCCTGTAAAATCATAGAATTTACTGCGCCGTCGGGACAGGAATACTGGCAAATCACAAATACGACTGTCGCGTATTAACTCTTCATATTTCTTTATGTACGAATAAAAATTTTTTTCGAGTTCATCGATATTTATTTATACGGAACCTTACATGTTCTCTTTAATATTCTTGTAGAGCTTGAAGAGACGAGTCCAACGAGTATAATAACCATACCGTTTCGATCGTTTGATCTCGAGATATTCGTGTCTGAAATCTTAGGATTTGGGTTAGGTTTGTTTCCTTCAGACACGAATATCTCGAGGTCGAATGTTCGAAACGGTACGGTCATTATACTCGTTAGATTCGTCCTTTCGAGCTCCACGACAGTATCTAACTGTAAGAAGAAAACAGACGCTGATGATTGAATTTTCGTTCGCACAGATGATGAAACATGGCTGGGACAACTACGTCAGGTATGCGTGGGGGAAGAACGAGCTGAAGCCGATCTCGAAAAAAGGTCACAGCGCGAGCATCTTCGGAGCGGCGAACATGGGAGCGACGATTGTCGACGGTTTGGACACCTTGTACATCATGGGACTGCACGACGAGTTCAAGCAGGGCCGGGACTGGATCGCGGAGAACCTCGACTTCGATATCGTGAGTACCAGTTTTCTTTTCGTGCGACGAGGCCAGTGTCTCGTCGACGACCATTGATTACGATGCCTTGGGAAACGGCACGTTCCGAGATTTGCCCCACCAACGTACCAATAGGGCGACCAGTGACGTCGCTGAAACGTCACGACAATACGTCACGTTCCAAGATATCATCACCAACGTACCATTAGGATAACCGGTGACGTCACGTTCAGCGAACGCTGCGAAGGTGCGCGCTGCACGAAAGAGAGATTGGTGGGGGAACCAGACGTTCGAGGGGCTCCGCACTAGGTCAGGAGCGCGCTATATGTATTGTGGTGACGTCAAAATATCCTATTCTGAAATTAATCTCGCTCACATCTAGTACGTCGAATTGATCGACCCAGTGTGAGGACAGTTACAAGCGCTTAAATATTTAGCGCATGGCACTAAACGTGTTAAAAGCAGGCCGGCCGTCCCCTTTGTTTCAACCAATTACGCCCGCTCGCCTAAACCCTCGTCATAAATCTAGCTCCGGAGAATTCCCGACGGATCAATCCACGAGCGTGCCGCTAACAAACGAAGAACAACACTTTCGAAGGTCGGGCTCGTTTAACTTGCTCGATCGCAAGTCAAACAGCCCACACCCCGGACCGCTAATAATTCTGGTTCTGCGGGGGTGGGGGCACCGCCATGGGAAACACCATGGGGATGTTCGACGCGACGCGTCCTTCCGTGCGCGGGATTAACAATCCGCCCGGCGGACCTCGTTAATTAACTTAATCGTTATGTAAATCAGTGTCCCCCGGTATTTCTCCGCAGGACAGGGGACAGACACGCACACCTGCGAGGACCTGTAACAATCTGCAAACTTAGCGCGGTTTGAAAAACGTGATCGCCTGCACACTGTACCCTGGGTAACCAGAGATTTGCGCCGTTTTCTTACGCGGTCCTGTAGATTTTGGCGAGAAAATGCCGAAAATCCAACTTCTAATCCCAGGGGATCAGTGGTTGAAAAGTTACGGCTGTTTAAACTCGGGCGATTTTCAGGTCACCGTTATATGTATGTAGGAATCTACGTTATCGACATCGCCGCGTGCTTGTGCCGCGATCTAGCGGCTCAAATATTTGGCTTCTCCAGCGAACATCCTCGGCTTCGATTTCGATTCCTCGCGCTGGATAATAGAACGTCAAACATTCTCTTGGTCCACACTAACCTTCAAGTATTTATGCCGGATTCCTAAACGGATAACTTCGCGTATTAGTCACTTCACCGCACTGGAGACTCGTGCGCGGTAATTGTTCCGTTGTTCTGCCCGGCATTCACCGCGCTTCGCTTGGTATTTCACACCTCTGTAACACGCTTATCATTCGTTGAACTCTCCGCGCGAAGGAGACGCACTCGCCGATTCTCGATAGCGGAACACGTCTCGTTTCGAGGAGCGATTTCCGAACGCTCGATCAATTTCGGTAATAAGTTAAGCGAGTATTTTTGTTCCCAGCGAGATTTTTTACAGATCGCTATGGGAACGGCTGTCTCCCATTTCGACCACTTGGCTCCCGACCAGCGCGTAATGCGCCATGGTTTTTCGTTTTGCCTGCCACAGTTAAGCCCTCGCAGCTTCCTCCTTGAATTTATTACCTGTCCGAATCACCGACCAGTCTATACAACCTTTTCTCGATCGATTTCCACCTTGGCCCACGGTTTCTGCACTCCGGAACAAAAAGATGGCGTACATTAAGATTCGCATGATTTCCAATGACCAGCATATCGCGGCCGGAATTTTTTAAACACTGAACCTACCGTCGCACAGTGGTCTGGAGACCCTGTTTTTCTGGCCTAAATTCAATTTTTCAACTTTAATACATTGAAAAATGTTTATTTATGTTATTTAAATATTTTTCATCTTCTTTCGACCATTTTACCTTCTATATATTTGATCAAGCTCTTACCGGGCGACTTGAAAAAATGACAGATGCTCGATCTTTTTGTCCGGGTGTGTACCGGACCGGCACGCACTGTTTTCATTCTTTTATAAATCTTGCGCAGGGTAATATATATATCAACGTGCCGGGCGTATTCAGCCGCGGCCCCGGCGTTTTATGCAGCTGTATCCTTTTTGCATAGGCGCCTGCATTGAAATTGATTTCGGCCCGGGCAACGCGTACCCGCGCGCGTCGAAGATTAATACTTCCCGGCGCCCTCTTCGATCGTATTTTTTTCAAAGCCCCGCTCCCTTGTAATCCGGGCGAACCGTCCAGTCGAATAACCTCGACGAAAAACACGCTATCAGACCCTATTTTCGAAATAGCTTTCGCCCCGATTGATCGCGCCCTCGGCACGATAGCACGTTCGCGATACTAAAACATGGAAGGCGGCTGGCGCCGTTCACCGTGGCGAGAAACGGTTCCTCTCGTCTACGTTCACCGATAAGCAAAACAACGCACCATAGAAGTTCTCGGAATTTTACCATAGCTATTATAACGCTATTCACCCACGCGTCCGCCCGGTCACGTGACGCGCTACGTATCCGTGGTGGGCGTGCCACGATGTCACGTGAATTAACTGATACTTCGTTTCTACGATTCAAGCCAATGCCCCTCGCCTGACCTGAAAAATAGGAAGATTACGGTACGAATATTTTTTAACCTTGCGAAAATTCGTTAAACATGTAGAATTTCATGAAATCGATTTTGCAATATCCTGTGGTCGTAGAAGAATTTTGAGACCAGATTTGAAATCAGCGTGGAAAAATCTACGGGAAATGAAGTACAGCATGTTCAAAAAAAAATTTTTCCGCGCGTGGTATTGGGAAAACCACAATTTTTGTCGAAATTGTGCAGGTTTAACGAATTTTCTCAACGTTAAAAAACATTCTTACCATAATCTCCCTATTTTTCCCATATTCTGCAATGTTTCAGCTTTAATTTTGAAAAAATTTCATCGCTTCCACCTCATTTCTATCGAAAGTTCTTTGATTTGGTCTCCGATTTGGACGAAAGGTCCCACTGTGCGCCGTAGTTCAGCTCGCTCTTTGTTAGTACGACAGTGTGATGGTGTTTTAGAATTACTTAAATTGAAACGTCTCTTAAACCAGAGTTGGGCATTAATCGATTAAAATTTCAATCATGATTGATCGATTAATGTATACGATTGCAAAAAGAAATCGTCGAAAAAGAATTTATATACAATCTTTAAAAAAACAATCAGTTTAAAACGATTAACTGAGATTAAATTGAAAATTAATATAAACTATATGACGATTATTAATAACGTTGATGTTGAAAACGGATTGGTTAATGGAGCACACATGCGGAATATTAAAATTGATTACTTTTCAAGAAAATACTAAAATTACGTCTATATTGTGGTTAGATTTTCAATTGGCCAGCGTAGGAGTGAAAGTAAGAACTCGTTATCGTGATTATATGAAAAATGCAAATATTCATCAAAATTTAACACCAATAATAAAAAATATCGAATCAAGTAAATATGTCGAGCGAGGAAAAATATCAAATCACACGCAGTCAATTTCCAGTGGTTCCTGCTGAAGCGATTACGATTCATAAAAGTCGGGGACAAACATACGGGAAAGTATGTTTGGATTTTAAAAAATCAGAAAGGCGAACTTTACAAATGTTGTATGTAGCACTGAGCAGAGTTTCAAAATTGAGCGCGGTTTATATATTTTGGGACAATTTAAATTAACGGTATCGAAGGAAACCAAGATCAATACTGCAAACCCGGATAATGAGGAGTTGTATCGTTTGCGAAAAGCTAATTAAGACAATTTATTTTGCAACATTAGTGTGCTATAACAAGGAACCAAGCGAGCAACGAGCCTACGATGTTCGTTTAATGCGACGCCATATAGCAAACATTTTGATAAGTAGACAACTATCTAATTTCCCTGAAAACGTATAATCTTATTAAAACGTACTAAAAATAATGATAATAATATGCTGCAACTAACGAATCGGGAAGTTCTTTGTGTGGCTGTTGGAGAGTCACACACCAAATAGAAAAAAACATTAATAGCTGCAGGCCCTACCCGCGAGCGAGCAACAATAACCCTCCAGTTTAATAATATTCTAACTGGTATCGAGACGAATTCAACAACCTATAACAATAGTAATATTTTTCACAGCGCACGGCTCGATCAAATTCTACACTAAATATAGCTAAAGTGAGGCATGAAACGTTTCGATTCGGGTTTGAACCAGATAACGTTTCTGATTCGGATTTGAATCTGTAAAAATGCCGAGCTATTTTATTGGAGGAAAAACAAAGGTGGTGTGTTTCGTCCTAGACCCGCTAAGAGGACTCATCAGTAAGGCTATCTAGCGGGCCCTGCCTCAGACACAAGTGTCTTTAAGGAAAGTTGTTAATATACTAATGGGTGACGTTTTGAGTAACTTGTGAGAAAGTCTGTTCAACACCCGGTCCATCTCGCGGACACTGTCGAAACTAGGCTTCCTGAACTCTGTAAATTTAATTTTTCGCCATATATAATAATAATTTAGGAGGTTCACGATCGTACTGTTTTAACAATAGTAATATTTTTCACAGCGCACGGTTCGACCAAATTCTACACTAAATATAGCTAAAGTGAGGCATGAAACGTTTCGATTCGGGTTTGAACCAGATAACGTTTCCGATTCGGATTTGAATCTGTAAAAATGCCGAGCTATTTTATTGTAAGAAAAACAAAGGTGGTGTGTTTCGTCCTTTAGCTATATTTAGTGTAGAATTTGATCGAACCGTGCGCTGTGAAAAATATTACTATTGTTAAAACGGTACGATCGTGAACCTCCTAAACCTATAACAATATATAACATTATAAACCTTGAAATAACGGTGCAATAGAAAGTTTTCTTGGCCACAGAAAGTGCTGGCGCGCAAAACCTTCTCCATCCGAGAATGTCCCTTCTGTCGAGGCGCGCTGATTTTGTGCCGTTGCAGGTATAGTAGACGCAGTCCCATTGAAATCCACAGAAGAAGTGCAGGTAGGCAGAGGGGGCGTCCTTGTGGGCAACGACCCTATATCGGTAGTAGAGGTAGGTTAACCTCTTCACGATCGTGCGCTTGTAGAGGGTTGTACAACGGAACAGGAGTTTTTTTAGGTGTGATTAAGTGCGATAGAAAAATGTGAGGGAACGGAAGCGGAGATTACAGTAATCGATACTGTTTGTATTAAATATGCCCCGATATACGCATAAAACTTGTGCACGGAAGTTGTCAATAAATTTTGACGTTCGCTTAATAGATAGGGGTGGTCGACGGAAACTGGCGAGGGAAATACCGGATCCTGAATAATTGTATATGCGGTAGAAAGGTATATAGCCGTCGTCCGATACATTAGATTCTCTGTTCCGTGCGCATTTTACCATTGCCTTTGACATGGATAAGTTTCGAGAGAACTATACTGTCTATTATAATGTGCTGTGCATCACCGGACTCTGGCCCTACGACAACACTTTGTTAGCGAAAGTCCAGCGAGTCGGATACGCTCTGCTTACCCTCTACTGCATCGTAATCCAGGTGATGAAGACTCGAATCCTGCTGGAATATTGTTGTAATCGAATCATTAAACATTCGCGTCCTGGTAGAGACACCGGCGTATCTCGAGAAGAGGTGATCTATAGCGATAAAACGCGAAGTGGCCGCGCGACATGAAAGCTTTCACTGTTTTCTTCAAGTCTGGTGTATTATCATGCATACGGTCAAACCTGTTTTTGGTGCGGTGTTTTTTTTTCATGCGATTTGTGAAGCAGAGATGGGCAGATTCGTATTCGTAAATTCGAATCCGAATTTGATTCACAGCACCTTAACGAGTCAATCCGAATACGAATACATTCGTATTCAAAAGTGTGAATTCGAATAGATTGATATTTGCAAGTGTGAATCCCAATACGAAATTTCGATTCACATCTATGAATACGAATCCATTTGGATTCACACTTGGATTCACTGAAAAATTCAATTCAAAAGGCCAATATGAATAAATAAATGTCTGTCTGTGCCTCGCTACATTAAAGGTAGGATGCGTTCTCGAGTCATTATCTACTGCGATAACGTTCATCCCAACAAAAACAATCCTGTAAACAAGAGCCAAGTTCTCTTTGGCCGTAACAAGTTGTGAAATCAAACAAAATACGGCCAAGTTCGTTAGCCTAGAAATACCTCTTGCAATACTGAAAAAAGCGTGTGTAAAAATTAGTTTAAAAGAACGCTGTTTAATTTTTAAAAAGACACATGGAGGGATAAATTGTCCAAACTTGGCCGCTACCTAACACCTTTTATGGCCATTGGTTTAAAAAGTAACGGCCAAGTTTGAACAATTTATCCCTCCATGTATCTTTTTAAAAATTACATAGCGTTCTTTTAAACGAATTTTTACAAACGCTTTTTTCAGTATTGCAAGAGGTATTTCTAGGCTAACGAACTTGGCCGTATTTTATTTGATTTCACAACTTATTACGGCCAAAGAGAACTTGGCTACTGTTTACAGGATGTTTTTGTTGGGATGAACTTTATCGCAGTAGATAATGACTCGAGAACGCATCCTACCTTTAATGTAGCGAGGCACAGACAGACATTTATTTATTCATGTTGGCCTTTTGAATCGAATTTTTCAGTGAATCCAAGTGTGAATCCAAATGGATTCGTATTCATAGTTGTGAATCCGAAATGATTTGGATTCATAGGTGTGAATCCACAAATTTCGTATTCGGATTCACACTTGCAAATATCAATCTATTCGAATTCACACTTTTGAATACGAACGTATTCGTATCCGGATTGACTCGTTAAGGTGCTGTGAATCAAATTCGGATTCGAATTTACGAATACGAATCTGCCCATCTCTGTTGTGAAGTGTTCCTTGCCCGATTTGTTTTGTATACGATTTTTCTTTGCGATTTTTAACCGACTTCGAAAAAGGAGGCGGTTACTCAATTCGATCTGTATGTGCCTTGCTTTTCGCTTTTTTTTCTATGTATGTTCACCGATTACGCCGAGATGGATGGACCAATCGGATCGAAACCTTTTGCATCTTGTAGAGTATGTTCCCGGGGTGGTACCGTGCAAACAAAATTTTAAATTTTTTTTATTAATTACGATTTTATTTGCGAAAATGTAGGGTGGTGATACCGTCGTGAACTCCGCTGAATGTTGGACATTAGGAACAGTAACGACGCGACGTCGCACAGTGGTCTCGATTGAAAAATCGTGACCTATTTTGTTGTAACTTTAGAACCAGTAGAGATATTGCAATGAAATTTTCACTAAAATTATTTAAAAAATAGCAATTTTTAACTATGGGTAAATAAATTTTTTTTTGCATTTGTTAAACAATAATTTTTGATTAATTTTCATCGATATTTTTGATTAAACAAAAAGTTTTTAAATATAATCTTACAAACTATTTTTTACTTTCTAACTATCGATTGCGGCTTTCAGATATTTATAAATTACGATTTCGAATGTGACGGCTGACAGAGATAAAAAGTGTGAAATAAAAAAATTTTATTAAAAAAAAAATCAAACCGGCTTCGAAAAAACGCACTTACAGAAGTATAAAATAATTTCCATTTAATTTATGTAAATACACACGAACTTAAATACAATACAATCTTTTCGGAGGCGGCGCAAAAATTAAACATTTTCAGAATGGCAGATGTTGCTGATTATAATTTCATTGGAATATGGTGGGCTTGGAAATCAGTAGGTGGGAAGAGAAGATACGCTAATATGTGATTAATTAATATGTGAATAGAAAATTTTCGACACTGGAAATTACGAAAATCCTTAAATTCTTCAACATGCTTTCACATATTAATGTATCTTCTCTTCCCACCTACTGATTTCCAAGCCCACCATATTCCAATGAAATCATAATCGGCAACATCTGCCATTTTGAAAATTTTTAATTTTTGCGCCGCCTCCGAAAAGATTGTATTGTATTTAAGTTCGTGTGTATTCACATAAATTAAATGGAAATTATTTACGTCAGCCATTTTCATAGCTATTGCATCAGCGAATTTCATTAGGCATGTTCAATGTTCTTATAGAGGGTGTCCTTCTGAAATGAGATCAGCAGGATATCTCGGAAGACGCGTTGTCGTTATAACAAAAGTGTTCCTACAAAAGTTGTTTGGCATGACGGGCCACATTACGTAGTATTAATTATTTTCTTGTGGGTGGAGTGGTGGCGGACATTTCAAGGTCACCTTGATTTTTTTTTAATAGAATGCCCTATTTTTTTCATATGTCCTAAATCTAATAGTTAACGAGATATTATCGAAACAATTTTCTTTCTTCTTTGGATACATACGAATACATACGTTCGCGAGTACACAAAAGGAATGTGAGGAAAAGTTGATTTCTCGAAAGTTCGAAATCTGAATGTCTTCTTAAGTATCAAAAGAGTACGTTCCGGCAATTAAAGAATTTCGAAAGTAGTCCTTCATAAAACATTTTCATCCGAGGAATTCTACATAAAAATGGTTGCTCCTGCAAAGATTCGAAAATCCTTAAAGCCATGAACAATGTTTTCAGGTGTCGACGCTGAAATTTGTTGATGCCTCGCTGTATAATTTGCTTCAGCTGTTATCATTCACATTTCCAATGCTCTTGTTCTTTTTACGATACGTTGGGTTCGTCTTTAATTTTCCAGTAGTAAGTTTCAAAAGCATATACTCCCCCCTGCGTCAAATGCAGCCACAGTGGGCTATTTCGCCCGAAAAGTCGGCAAAAAGTAGATTTCAAAATTTTCCGTAAGTCGTAAAATTTTGCTGAGCTCATAAATAACGCTAGAATAGTTTTCTCTGACTTTTCAAGCCACATACCCTGCTGTGGTGCAGTTGCGATTGTGCAAAAAGAGCATTTGTAGCGACTATCCTATCAAATATTTCTCCAATGCAAATTGACCGTTTTTTCTTCCATCTTTCTGCAGTTTAGAGAAGTGTTCGATAATATTGAAAATGATTGCGCCACGATGAACAATCCTATCGAAGCGAAAATGATAATTAATCAGATAATAGAGGCCAAACGCGTGATCTTGGCATTACTAGGTAAATCTGTTTGACGAACTCTAATTGCTCTGCAAATTAATAAAATCGACGAAATTTTTTTTCAAAATATTTCATATATGCATTATAAAAACCCCGAAACGGTCGTGTACAAAAGACACTTGAAAAATAATATTAATCCTTTTTGTAGGCCTATCGTGCGCAGGCATATGCTTGGCAATTTTAGTGTTACTGGTTCCCGCAATACTTCAATCATCGTATCAGATACATTTTTTAAATATACTAGGATTTTTCTATGCTGAGAGAAGTCGGGAGATTAATCTCGTTAGCTGTCACGTTTTCGTCGTAACCTCGTTTGGTTTATTAACGATAACGTGTACGGAATCATCGCTCGCTGTCTTTTCATCCTATTTGTGTGGATTATTTGAGATCGCTAGGTATGTAAAGTCACTCGTTCGAATGATGTGTCGCAAAATGTTCGTCCACAAATTTGTCGGTATCAGATCCGTTTCTATTGAAAAACTTGATTGATTGGATTGAACATTTCTGACGAAAGTCGATCGTGTTTCCTGCAATTTTGATTTCGCACGAATATCTGCAGTCTAGACGGAATTAAATCGTTGAAAGTTTAGCATATTCACATTTGCAACCGTGCGAATTTATTGTTAATAACGCTGCTGGAAGAGTGAGCTTTTAAAACATCACGAATATACTTTGATTTCTCTAGTTATCGGATAGAAACGATTATCAACACGATGGCGCGGTCGGAAAATCAGAACGGGCTAATCGACATACGATCAGCTGTGAAATTACATCAGCGTGCTATCCAGTCGGTACCTTTATTCAGATGTTAGAGTAATTAGAGCAACGTTGTCGATATTTCAATATACATCCATTATATGTTATTTTACCTTTTATATCTCCATCATCGTGAACATGCTGGAACATTATGAAATTGCGAAGGAAGGGTCACGTTAAATCTCACGGAGAGCAATATGGTGTCGTATTTAGTGGCGATCATAGCAGTCGTCATCTCGTTTGCTGTAAATTTATATCGTGTAAGCATTGTTCGTATGAAGTGCGTAGACATGAAATTGAGAATTATCTGTATGAATTAATACCAATAGGAACATAACAGTATGTACTATTTTTGACGCGTAACAGTTTTACCTGGCGGTTTTGGAGATGGAAAAACTGGACAGGTTCATCGTTAGTCTGCAAATCTTTCTGGTACACGTGCTGGTTATGTTCCTAAATAATTACAGCGGTCAGAGGCTGATTTCTACCAGCGTCGAACTATTCCACAAAACGTAAGTCCACGCTTTAGTATAAATATGCGTTTCCATCGTGAACGCGAGAACGAAAGCGTAGTATGTAAGGTGAAGTGCCCTAAGTCTGGACAGTCCAAAAGTGATACCTAAATCTGGACAATTGAATTTTCATAGTAAAATCAGTAATTAAGAGATTAAATAATTATATCATATATTCTGAGGTCTTAGCTACAAATAGGTGTGAATATTATTTCATTATGATATCAATTGAAATTTAAAAATACATTCAAAGTTCATCTGAGAACAGTATACAAAATAGTCTATTTACATGCGAATCATGTGCATTTATAGTTCGAACTTTTGTTAGAAAAAAAGATATGATTTAAGCCCTCGGACAAAGAATTGATATTTTGAAATAAATTGGCCATCAAACTTAACGTAAATGATAATTATTAATCCAAATATTAGATGTGCAAGATTAGAACTGTTTTCAAATATATAAGTACTGCATACTGGGACGCGATGACAGTATTTAGCTGTCCCACTCTAAGTTTATGTGCAGTGTGATTACGCCTGAAGCCGGACACGCGTTTGTGAAATAAAATCAACGCATTGTTTGCAAATTATTTAACTAAATGTACGTATAAGTAGTCTTGTATTAGCTTATATAACGTATGTAGAAAATGTGTTCCGGCTGTGACGTTAATAATACATAATTTTTATGTCATAAATCTATCACTCGTTCATTCGATTCATGTCGATATAGTTCTTAAAAAAATGTTTTTTTCATTCATTTCATTTTTTAAAAAATGTTTAAGATTCCAGAAAGCGCACATTCTAGAATGAAAAATTTAAGTGCGGTGGATGCTAAAAAAGGACCACCAACTGTACTGTCGAATGCAGAAGAAAGATCTTGAAAAAAGGAGCAAGAAAAAAAAATTATAAAAGAAGGACATTTGTCAAAAAAGCAGGAAAAAGAGAGATACAAAAATTAAAAAAAGAACAATAACAAGAAATCAATAACAATTTACACGAACGAAAAAAGATAATTACACAATAAAACAGAAAAAGGTAGAATGTAATATACGATAATAATATATTCATATGTGCATCATTAATGATTTAATAAAGTTCGATGTTATAGATCAGGCATGGGCAAATTTTTGCTCGATCGTAGGCATTCTCAAGGAATACCCCCATTCCTCCCGGTCGCGCGTCTCGCTCCCCGTGGCGGCCATAGTGCTTGGAGCACTATAGTGTCTGTTGCAGATTATATGTAAATTCAATTTGTCCCGGTATAGGGTTTACTTCTGTCCAGGTACTTGCTTAGATTGGATTTAATATGTCCAACTATAGGTTTGAATTATTCTTGTTAATACAATTAAGATATTAACGTAAACAATGATTTTTTTATTTTAGATTACTTTACAAACTCTGAACTGTATGTTAAAACTCTTAAAAAATATATTTTTGTTTATTCAAAGTGATAAAATTTAAAATAGAAAAACATGCTGTCCAGGCATAGGGCACTTCACCTTACAGTAAATCCTCTATAAACGCACAAAGGCTGTACACGATAAACGCAAAAAAAAGTATTCCCTCCACTATAGTAATCTGATCTCGGCTCTGGTATATCGATGTGAACCACTACTAATGCGACCAGTGATGGTACGTAAGGCGCTTTTTTCGCGCATGCGCGAGTTTTGTCAGGAACGTATCTACGTCCGAAGTTTGTGGGGAACTGTGGCGGCCTTGGCGCTGCCCTACGGCAGGGGCAAACAATTAGTGGGGCGGTCAAGGTACCCGATCTTCGTACTTGACTGAAGCCGTCTGAGGCTAGAATCGTCGCGCATACGCGAAAAAAGCGCCTTACGTACCATCACTGAATGCGACGCGGAGAGTTGCAGTCGTCGGCACAGTTCAAAGGCCCGTGCGCCCTCACAATGTAACACCAATATTAAATCTTTTTCATTATTACTTTTTTTTTAATGAAACTGTCACCAATATATTTGTGGCATTTTTCTGTTTAAAATAAGTCCAAACACGATATAATTTCAATTGTATTTAGTGGTTTAATCGACAACGAACGTTTCGGGCACAAGGGAGGACAGCGTATGGGAAAGAAAGAGACGCGGAGAGTCGCAATCGCTTCGGCCGTGCGCGGGCTCTCTTTTTACACGCGCTGTCCTTCCCTACGCTTAAAGCTCAAAAAAATAGTGTCCCGTTTACGATAGATGCAAACAAATCCTCCGAGGCTTTTGCGTTTAGAGAGGATTTATTGATGAATTACATTGAAAATGTTATTTTTGGGAATAATGAATCCACGATATTCAATTCTACAGATACAATTCGCTGTGGTACTGCATACCTCCGAAGTCGCAGAAAATGTTGTTATTCGTATTGATGAAAAGTATAACCGAAGTGAAATTTAATCTCGCCGGTTTGTTCACTCCGTGTTTCGAGGGTTTCACTATGGTAATTACATAATTACTAGAGGTGTGCGAGAACCCGAAATATCGGAACGGGTCGGGAACACGAAATTTTTTCGGGACGGGTACCCGAAAATTTCGAGATTCCCGAAAATGTCGAGAATCCAGTAACCATTTATATTCGGTTTAATGAATACATTCATAGTTTCGGATTTTTTATTCCAGATGTTTTCGAAATTGAGAGAATATTGTCCATCACGAATTCTTTTCAAGAGTGTCTCTTATGTCATATTCTCGACATTTTTCGGAAATCTCGACATTTTTCGGGAATCTCGACATTTTTCGGGAATCTCGAAATTTTCGGGAACCCGTCCCGACCCGATTCGACCTCTTCCCGACTCGTCCCGACCATCGGGTTCCCGATATTTCGGGTTCTCGCACACCCCTAATAATTACACTTATCAATAGACTGTGGGGTTTCACGCGTTCACAGCAGAACTGAGAAGTCGTTAGAACAATTTAAAAAATATCGTTATGCTATTTTCGTCTTGTTTAAAACAAACTCTTGATTGCTGTAGAAAATTTGTATTCTGCTGAATGAACCGCAGTCTATAACGATAGTCTTCATTCCGAGATTCAACAAAGTTTCTTTTTCAGATGATGAGCTCGTCTTTTTCGTACTTTACTGCTCTCCTGTCGTTCTAATGACGAAGTTTCACGAGTCATACACATACACAGTAAATACACGTTCTTTGTATATGTTTATATGAATGTATGCCATGTGAATGAATATACTTGATTGCTATCAATACTTCGAGATCGAAAAGATTACTGGCGACAACAGCGAATTGTAACAGGAGTCGAAGAAGCCGTGAAAGCACGTGGTCCAAGTAACGTTATGTTCAACCAGTGCTTCGCAAATTGTTTTTACTCGCGGCGCACTTTACAGTAAATGAAAATATTGCGGCGCACCTGTTATATACAATGCATATATGGACCGTTTATTTTGAAAGTGGTGCAAGCCCATTTTTTGTTGTTTCGAGGAAATTAAAGATTAGCACATTAGACAATTCAAAAATATAAATTAATTATATGTCAAGTCTGGCAATGTTCTTACTAATTTATTAGTATATATATATAATTTGATTATATAAATTTCTTTGAGGCGAGTTTAACTAAAATAATATGTATTTACGGGCAGTAAATAGACTTGCTTCATTTTAATAATTAGCCGATTGTAAAATCATTTAATTTCAATTAAGAAAAATTAAATATCACTTGAAATATATTTTGTATTAATCCAATTTCGTTTATAAATAATAACAAGAAATAAAATTGGAGTAGCATTTTTTATTTTGAATACCTAAATTGAATAATTAACATAAGATATTGCTATTATTTATTATGCTGTTTATGTGGCAGTGTTTTGAAATGTTCATGATGCGCAGGATGTATACAAATAATAAGGTAATAGCTGCCCATATCTTTATATTTTTCGTATGTAATAGTTCTGGCATCTCTTTCAATTTCGAATCAAATCAATTCAGATCGAATCAGTTTCTTTTATTGGCCAATTCTAAATTGAACAAAGCATTGGCATTTTTGAAGATATTAAATATTTACTGGTTATAAGTAAAAAGTTTACACTAAATTAATCACAAATTATGTGATATCTCATTTTTTTTTTTACAAAATGGACTTACACCATCCTCAAAATAAACGGTCCATATTTTAGTAGCTAATTATTTATTTTAATGATTCGTATAGAGAATATTATTTTACATTTTACTCATTTTTGATATAATTTTAATTATTTCGCGGCGCACGATTTGGGAGAATCACTGCATTAAACGATAGTGTGCGCACCTGAAATATTATTGTATCGTGATGGTGCACCTCGGCCGTTCTTCAAGGTTGTATTTTGTTCTCGTAATTTCCGAGATATACGCAGATTTTAATTCTCAGGGGAATGTATTTCGTGTCGCGTCTACGTCGCAACTGGGGATTATTTACGGTAGAAAATCATCGCGCAACACAATAATTCATATATGGCTGGGAGGTCACAATTCGAGCCATTTACGTTCTACTAATAGTCGTGGGGTAGTCGACGGAAATGGCCGAGGGAAACAAAGCATTCTGCATAATATATGCCACCGAAGTGTAGTCGAACAATACTCCCGATATTCCGTACATACACACGACATCATCGACGCCGAGATGGACTCGTTCAAGCGGAACTACAACACTTATTACAACGTGCTGAACTTCACCGGTCTGTGGCCGTACAATCACTCTCTGGTGGCGAGGGTGCAGAGAGTCGTTTTCGTTGTTGTTACTTTGTGCTGCATAGTGATCCAGGTGACGGGGATTCGTCCGACTTCTTGCGAAAAAAAACATTAAATTCGTTCGTTCCAATCGGAGATATTAATTTATAGATGTTTAGATAAGAGTTTATAATATATTTATATAAATGTGTAATATCTATCGGGTTGGCAAAAAAAGTAACTTCGGTATTCCAAGGTGAAATAAAACTCAATTCTTTGATTCAAGCAGTGAACTGTAATCAAAACAAGATACATATCTTACATTCTCTTCGATGATCTTTCGCCGTCTCTTTCTGGCAGCTTCATTATCGGCAAGCAACTTGATCCAAGTGCGATTTCAGGTCATCATCATCTCGCCAACCCGATAGTAACTCGTCCTGCGAAAATGGAGAACGCAACTCAATATTCTTACGGTTCTCGCGAAGTGTGTGAATTGTTTATAATATCCTTCGATATCTTTTCGACTCGTAAATCAGTGCTCCCCAACCTTTATATCGCCGCGGACCGGTCAACGTTTGATAATTTTACCGCGGCCCGCTGAGGTGTGGGGGAGGGGGAGAGGGACGTTGATTGTTTATATATCAGATTGTTCTGATTTAATAATTTTAATTTAATTGTATTGAATGTTCCTTGGGCGGCCCGGTACCATTTGATCCACGGACCGGGGGTTGGGGACCACTGTCGTAAATTACCACGTTTTTCAGATATCGACGCTACGAATGGTAAACATGTCGGTCTACAATTGCGTGATGGTGCTGTCGTACGGATTACCAATGTTATTGTACTTTTTACGATACGTTGGATTCGTCGTGAATTTCCCAGTAGTAAGTTCAATGTCGTGTTTCGGTTGTATCGGGTGGATCGGTTTAATCCCTCTGTTTCTTCCGTGTGGCCGTAGATTAAGAGCGTGTTCGAAAATATCGAAAGAGATTGCGCGACGCTGAAGAACCCCGTCGAGGCGGGGATGCTGATGAATCAGATCGCGGAGACTCGGCGCGTGATCGCGGCGCTAGTAGGTGATTGGTCAATTGATTTTCAATTAAGTGGCCCAAACGTTTCCACCCCAACCGCCCCCCCCCCTCCCTCCAAAATATTTATTCAGCTTCGGCAGAGATCTGACAAATCTTTTCTAGATGAATGTGCGTCTGTCTAGCTAAATATTGAATGGCCTTGAATGACCTGGGAGGAAATACGCTAGGCGAAATAAATGCAGTTCTGCATTGATGAAAACAGAGGTCACCTTGAAAAATCTCGGAAGCACGTCCCGCTTAAATAATAACATTGTTGGTTTCAGGCCTGATGTGCTTAGGAGTACTGATCTTATTCTCTGCGTTAATTGTTCCGACGATGCTAGAATCGCAGCAACAGATTTATTATCTGAACGTCTTCGGATTTTTCTATCAAGAGAGAAACCACCAAACCGATATTGTTTGTTGCCAAATTGTATATATATCCACGATCGGTTTGCTATCGATAGCATGCACAGAAGCGTCCCTCGCTGTCTTTTCCTCTTATCTCTGTGGACTATTCGAGATCGCCAGGTACGTTCGAACGTTGTTTTAAACGAATTCGTGTGTCTCTATCAATTATCCCGTAACGCATTCGTTCTTATTAGAGATGCCTATTTCACGTGTACAGGGTGACAAGAAATAACGGAGTTAAACATTTCTTATTATACAGTAATTCTTCTATCGAAGTCCCAACATCCGTGTTTTGAACGGACTTCGATAGAATAGGGTGGCTAAATTTTTAT
>CM052284.1:2493251-2505601 GCA_028455765.1 Lasioglossum oenotherae | reverse complement strand
CGTTGCCTTCGAAACTTTTACCGTCGATTAAACCACTAAATAACGTTGAAATTATATCGTGTTTGGTATCATTTCAATCAGAGAAACACCAGGAATAAGCTAGTAAAAGTCCCATAAACCGATCATTAAAATTAAGAAGTTTGAGAACTCGATTGACTCGAGTCAATGTGAGGTGTTCACACCGATATACCCGAGCCGAGATCTCTCGAGAAAGGAGAGCGCCCACGAAGATTGCGTCAATATATTTTAGCGCTCCACGCTTTTATTTATTGTCGCTAATGTCTAAAAAAAAGTTATTTTCTCGTTTAGTGCAATTTATTTATAGTCACTAATGTCTAAAAAAATTATTTTCTCCTTTTTAGTGCATTTTAATATAAGCGTGGTTTTTAAACAGTTTTTTTATATATATATATTTTTTTTTTAAATAGCGGACCTATTTTCAAACAGATTCTGAGAATACATTACCCCCGTTTCGATTCGTAAATTTCTATGAAAATTTGAATAAGGTTTTATTATCGGCGACGATGCGCGAGGAGAGGCAAAGTGATCGTTTCAACAATGCATCTTTCATTCCTGTAGTTACCGCATACAAACGGCTGTCAACACGATAGCGAACTCGAAAAAATCGGACATGCTGATCGACATACGATCAGCTGTGGAAATACATCGGCGCGCTGTTGAGTTGGTACCTTCATTCGAATATTAAAGCAACACCATTGATATACAAGAAAGTAAGTTGACCGTCGCGATTTCTGGGGAACGCGCGGACCAGTTGCAAAGTTTTCGACATGATAAAGTTAATTGCTGGAGGTTGGATGAATTATTTCATAATAGCCCATTGCTTTCTGAATAACGCACAAGAACGTTCCCCGAAAATTTTTCCCGAGAGAAAAATTCGCAAGCGAGGCCCGTTTTCTCGAACGTGGGCAAAACTTGCAAACTTGTTTCGGGGAAACTGTGCCAAATTAATTGCGAGGATTAATTTCCCCAGAAATTGCGATGGTCAACTTGCCCCGGCCACTGTACACTCAGGGTGCGTTCCGTTTCACGCATAATGCGCATAGACTGCATAGAAAACCGTTCCGTTTCATTCAATGCGCGCATCAGCAGCGCATCAGAGCGCACAGAATTCCCCAGATTCCCACCACTTCTCTCGCATCAACCGTGCATCAGCTACGAGAATTCAGAAGTGATGCGTTTGATGCGTTGCCGATGCATTAGCGGTAGATTTGAAAAAAAGCAGATGCGGGTAAAGAACATTGTCAACAAAACTTGTCAACAGAACTTTGTCAAACAAAGCACAATTTGTGAAGAAAACAATGAAGTATTGACCTTGTTGCTCGACAAGGAAAGTGCTGTGAGGGCGATATATATTTTTTACACAACATGTAATTATAAATAAATTAATTGCAAATCAAAATTTACAAAAATATCTTCCAATTCGTCTTCGCTGTCACTGATATTATCGGTAGCATCACTCGAATCACTACAATTGTTCAATTCTTCTTTTTCAATGTCTTTATTTAACAAGTTTTGTCACCCATGTAAGCAGCCATTTTTGATTCGCATCAAATGCATGGAAAAGCGTTCCGTTTCCAAGCGCGCATCATGCACCGAGAAAAAAATCCTGTCGAAACAAACAAAAATATTTGTTGATTCAATAAGATGTACTATTGAATGGTGCCAATATCATATGAACTTATTTTAATATTTAATACTATTGAATTTCAATAGCAAAACTCACTTCCGCCAATCATATAAGCCAATAGCTTGACCATCAATGTTTCCAGAAAAATAAGATATGGCCTCAAACCAATTCCAGTATAAATCGATACATTTCTCAAATTTTTTTAACAACATATCTGATTTGAAGGAAAAAAAGAAATATTACGAATAATAATATACGGTATTGAATCAAATACTATTTTCAATCATTTCATGATAGACAATTCAAATACATCGCGATTTGCTTCTAAATTTCATACTATTGACAAGAATACATTGATATTCATCGATGTAAAAAATGACAATAACACGCGTGTTATTGAAGTAACTACTTTTTTTTTCTCAGTGTGCGCATTAACGAAACGGAACGATGTCACTGCGCGCGTCGCATTGAATGCGATCTATGCGTCTGATGCGTGAAACGGAACGCAGCCTCACTGTTCACTCGTTCTTATTGTTATTCTTTTAATGCCTTTTTCTTATCGCGCATTATCTGGAAACATAATGCGAACATTATCGATTCACGAACGAAGGCTCTCGTCAGATCTCACGAGCAATATGATGTTGTCTTATTTGATGGCAATCGTGGCAGTTGTCGCATCGTTCGCTGTCAATTTATATCGTGTAAGCAATTGCAATATAAAATGTTCATTTGTCTCTGTGAATGGGAACATGATAAAGATGGCTTTCGACAGCTTATGCTCGCGATGTCCGAGTTGAGCAATCCAGAAAATCTTGTGATTACCTTGATGATCGTGCTGGTGCACGTGATAATCATGCTCTTGAATAATTATAGCGGGCAGAAACTAATGACGATTAGCGTCGAAGTTTTCCACGATACGTAAGTCCACTTTGCTCTATTGTGCGCATATGGAAATGTTTTGAAACCATGCTATTCTATCCAACAGATACAATTCATTGTGGTATTGTCTACCACCGAAGTCGCAGAAAATGTTGCTGTTCATACTGATGAAAAGTGCAACGGAAGTGCAATTTAATCTCGCCGGTTTGTTTGTTCCGTGTTACCAAGGATTCACAACGGTAATTAATCACTATTTGCGATTTCTCACCACGATTAAAACAGATTATACGTGAGGCATGGTCAATTCGTAGCTCGATCGGCATTCTCAAGAAATACCCGTGGAATACCCCCACTTCTCCCGGCCGCGCGTCTCGGAGCAGTGGAAGTCCAGTCAACGAAAAGTTGTAGAGGGAAATGGAAGGAACACAATTTTTAACTTTGGGTTCCTGTTTGTCTAGTAAGGAGGTAAACATACTAAAAGTCCCCACTCCTAGAAGGTGAGCAGGGTGTAGGGGGGCACGTAGAAGGTCCCATTTTTCGGTTTCCCGCGTATATCTCGGAAACTATACGTCCTAGCGATAAGACCATTCCATACGAAATTAAAGCTGAAAAAATGTGCCACACGATTGATTCGATTCAGTTTTTCGCTATCTCGCATAGTTTCCGAGATACCCGCGCTCAAAGTTCACTATTTGTGCTGAAGCTAGTCAAGTAAGGCAAAATATTTTTTTCACTATTAGTCAACTTTGAACGCGGATATCTCGGAAACTATGCGTCCTAGCGATAAGACCATTCCATACGAAATTAAAGCTGACAAAATGTGCCACAAGATTGATTCGATTCAGTTTTTCGCTATCTCCCATAGTTTCCGAGATATCCGCGCTCAAAGACTGGACTATGGGGGTATTCCTTGAGAATGCCTCAGATCGAGCTACGAATTGGCCATGCCTGATATACGTGTACAGTAAATCCTCATTTACTGTCCAACAGCTGTGTTCTGCACGGAGAGTGATCGTATAGGGACACTATATTTTTATGACAGCGTCTACGTAGAGATGGACAGAATGAAATACGGATCGCGTGGCCGAAGCATGTCAATCAAGAATGCTTTATTTTTCATTAAATATTTTTTTATGGGACTTTCACTAACTGATTTCTGGCATTTTTCTGATTAAAATAAGACCAAACACGATATAATTTCAATTGTATTTAGTGGTTTAATCGACGATGAAAGTTTCGGTCGCAAGGAAGGACAGCGTATGGGAAATTCTCTGAATTGAAGATCAAAATTCAGAAAATCAGCGCGCCCAAGACACCGTTTACGCGACAGAACAAGACGGTGTTTCACCCATCCCCCCACCCTATAACTTTATTTAACAACGAAAATTTAATAACTTCATTATTAAAAAAGAAAATATAATTATAAAAAAAGAAAAACCAGACATAACGGTCATTACATGTTCTTTGACATAGAAATTGGAAAATTCCTCGTTGTCAAATTATGGACGTGTATGGATATGAATCTGGTAAAATCTAATAACGAAATAACCCGCAAAGGATGAGCAACCATGCTTTTGAGGTTAGGTTAGATTTGAAGCAAGTTACACGTTTCTAAAGTTTGAAAAGGTAAGTAATTATCAAAGAAATTACTCTACTAAATAAAATAATGGACGGTAATATAATATAATATAATATAATACTAACGTTCCTTTATGTACTCCATAGCTCCAGAAAGGTTTTATTACTCAATGTTTAAGAGAACACTACTAAAAGTAAAGATTTCGGGAAGAAGGAGGATTAGCAGGCGCATCATTGTTCACTTAAAACCAGCTCAAGGTCCTTTTAGCTAATTATTTGCTGTTTCGAGCTCTCAAACATATAATTAAACGTTACACAAACGTTGGTGCGCAAAGTTCAATTTCCATTTTGGGGTTTTTGAATAGCTAGATCAGCGATCGGCCGCACAGTGCGGCGACTGTTCGCGTCTCTTTCGTTCCCATACACTGTTCTTCGTTGCGTGCGGAACTTTCATTGTTTGATAAAACCACTAAACACAGTTGAAATTATGTCGTGTTTTGTGTCATTTTAATCAGAAAAGTGCCAGAAATGAGTTAGCGAATGTCCCATAAAAAAATTATGAACAACAAAGAAGTTTTTGTACATTCGATTTATCCGAGTCAATGGAGTGGTGTTCACGCCGATATACCCGAGCCGAGATCCAGCATCGCCGCCTTGCGACGCGGCGTTGGACGGCAGTGGAGTGGGTAGGCACTGGACAGCGTTCGCACAGGCGACCCCGGACAGTAAATGAGAATTTACTGTATACGTTTATCTGTTTTCTGCATCTCACGATTGATTTACAAATTCGTACTACGCAGACTATAACGGTTGTGTTCATTCTAAAATTCAATGAGCTTCTTTTGCAGATGATGAGCTCGTCTTTCTCGTATTTTACCGTCCTCTTGTCGGTTTGATAACAAATTTGGACTATTGTCCTGTGACCTATCGACCAGGCCAGGAGACAGAAAAATAAAGTCCTGGAAAAACAGTAAAACTACGAGGTTTAATTTTTAATCATTAAGTTACGTGTACGAGCTAGCTTTCTCATTTTCGCAATTTTTACTACATCGTCCTCTCTAAAACACCGTTCAGGAATTTCGGAGCTGCTGCGATTTTTGAAATCGTGTTGGAATTAGTCAATATTTAAATTGCCGTAACATTGAAATTATTGACGCTATTTTAACGAGCCTTCAATTGATGGCGAGTCCGAAGCCTGCGCTTTAAAATGGGTTTCGTTGCATCACAATCCGATGATTGGTTCCCGGGACTTCGTCATGTAACGACGAATAGTATTTTCTCTACAGTTCCAACCAATTGTAATTTTTGGAAAAGTGTAAATCGTACAGACCACTATTAAAAAGGTTATCGCTGTTTCTGTAGCGTCCGAATATGAATGCTAGTTCACTGTAGATTCGAATTTTCATGATCATCCAATTCCTGTCGCGTCTCCATTTTCACTGGGGAATTTCTACGGTAGAATATAGTTACGCTGGGAATAAAGTGTAGACTGCGGTAACAAATATGTATACTTTGTATTGTAAATGTTCTGAAGCACCAATCGATTCTGGAAACGTTCAATTAGGGCGAATTACACTGCGTTTCTAGAGACCTGGGAGTCGACGGAAATTGACAGCGGGAACCTGGATGGTTGAATAAAATATGTTGCCGAGGTGTAGTCGGACGATGATTCCGATTTCTCCATACATAGAGACGCCACCATCGACACAGCGATGGACATCTTCCGACAGAAGTATAATATTTATTACAACGTGTTGTACATTACAGGTCTCTGGCCGTACAACCAATCTCTACCGTCGAAAATTCTGCGAATCGTCTTTCCTCTTCTCACTCTGTGCTGTATAGCGATTCAGGTGATATTGGGAATCAAAATCCTCGAAATAACCTGTTCACTGAAATTAGTGGTTTTGTCGCGTGCGAAAAAAAAGAAAATAGCAAGTGATTATGTGCATAGTTTAACGTTAAGTGTACCGTGGCAATTTCATTTTTCTTCTGGTCATTCGATGTATCTCGAAATATTTTACAGGTGTCGACGCTAAGACTGATCGAAATGTCTCTGTACAACATACTCATGCTGTTATCGTACTGCTTCCCGATGTTGTTGTTCTTTCTGCGATACGTCGGCTTCGTTGTTAACTTTCCAGTCGTAAGTTGAACAATCTCGTTCTCGATTGCGATAGTATTACATTAATCCCTTGTCCTACGATTTGTTTCACGGTTTCAGTGATTAGAACTTCTTTTGTAGTTCGTAATTTCCTAGAAAAGGAGAAAATTTATATGTATCGTATGCCTATACGCATGTTCTCTGTTGGATCATTAGCAATAATGTTGGATCATTAGCAATAATAATGCTTGAAATGGAAATTAGGAAAATAGAATTTCATCTCGGTGTAAAGGAAATTAGTAACATACATATTTATTAGATTCAGAACTGAATCTTCATCACGAGTCTGACACGATATTGTTGGGCAACGGGTTAAAACTATCTGCTCTCGTTTTGTTTGCCATCAGATACGATGTCTTTACGAGAATATCGTGAAGGATTACACGACCTTGAGAAATCCCGTCGAATCGGAGATGCTGACGAAACAGATCGTAGAAACTGGCCGCGTAGTTCTGTTGCTGTTAGGTAAAATAATCTATTGATCGTATACAGTGAGAGTCAAGAGTGAGTATACACCTCGCGAACACGGCATTTATTTAACAATTGTTAGACTAATGGAAAAGTTATTTGAGGAACATAAAGTGTAGATAGATGGGCAGTGCCGTAACGAGGGCAGAGTTGGGAAAACGCTAGTCACAATTATGATTATTGACTAATAACTTCATAAGCTCTACAAAAGTGACTAATAGTTAATGACTAACAAGGAGAGCCCCCGGTCTGTCCCTCACGGATTTTGTTCATACTTTACAGAGTTATAGATCTCGTTCCCCTGATTACGAAAATACCCCATTATAGGGGCAGACACTCAATAGTTTTCGAGATATTTGCAATTAAAGTTTCATAACCGTAAAATGTCAGTTTGGTCCAGATTTGTACCAAGCAATGGTGTGGCGTAACAGCAGCGAGCTGAACTGACGCAGGTTCGAATCCCTTCGTGGTAAATTATTTTTTATTGTTTTTTTCATGGAAAATGCATTTTCAATGTTAAATAAATTTCAAATAAAATATTTTTATTCGCTAAAGGACTAATTGAAAATGATACTTATTATTTTATAGAAGAAACACTAGATCTATTACTACATGAAAAATAATAATTGTAAAACAATAATAATATTAAAATAATAATACGTGAAAATGAAACTGTATTAATTCGATGTGCAAGATGTTTTTGTACATTATGTTTTCCTTGTTTTTACGATAAGTACCATTGCTGTACATAACAAAAATTGTAAGTATTGTATTTGATTTCTATATTAATTCTACGTAACATATATTTTTTATGTCATATTACTTTCTTTGCATTTTCAGGTATGATTGATATTATACAAACTACAAGAAGCGTGATGGCAAGCTACATTAACCGCTCTGATTTCTATTCACTGTACTTTTTCTATTTTCTATTTCGTACTTTTTCTATCGTGTTTTTTGTATTTATTGTATTTTGTGTTTTGTATTTGTTATATTTATTGTATTTTGTGTTTTGTATTTTTCATATTTATTCTATTTTGTATATGTATTTATATTTATATTTGTTGTTTATTATGTATTATTATTTTAAGATTATTATTGTTTTATAATTATTATCTTTTATGTAGTAATAGATCCAGTATTTCTTCTATAAAGTAATAAGTATCACTTTCAATTAGTCCTTTAGCGAATAAAAATATTTTATTTAAAATTTATTTAACATTGAAAATGCATTTTCCATGAAAAAAACAATAAAAAATAATTTACCACGAAGGGATTCAAACCCGACCTGCGGCGTAACAGTTCAGCTCGCTGCTGTTACGCCACACCATTGCTTGGTAAAAATCTGAACCAAACCGATAGTTTACGGTTATGAAACTTTAATTGCAAATATCTTGAAAACTATTGAGTGTCTGCCCTATAATGGGGTATTTTCGTAATCAGGGGAACGAGATCTATAACTCTGTAAAGTCTGAACAAAATCTGTGAGGGACAGAGCGGGGGTTCTCCTTGTAAGTAAATACTTGAGCGTGACTATGAGTAATGACTACATAAGTATTTGCGCGTAATGACTAATGAATAATGACTAAATTTTTATTAAGGATGAATATTGACTACTGACTATAATGGCATAACTAATGCCTAAATACGCAATCAGAATTTCACCATGACTAATGACTAAAAATGGTTATAAGTTAAAATAAGACATAATAATAACAAACAAATAGCCTATTAGTTTATAAACATATAGAATACAGATTATGACACGTTCGGTCACTGCTAATTCCGATATAGGTTAAGTATACATATTAAGGTATGTTAATCGCGCAATAGTGACTGACGACTAAAGATTGATGACTGATCACTTAAACTAACTAATGATTAATCATAACTAATAAGCAATAACTAACGATTACTTAGAGTTGTGACTAACTAGTGCCATGTAGTTATGACTAACTAATCAAAAAGTTTTAACTGACTATTTTAAGTTTCGACTAACAATCAATCAGACTATTAGTCATTTTTAAATATTAGTTGATTTTTGCCCAACTCTGAACGAGGGTATGATGCGCCTGTGGCAAGTGTCTAACTCGCGCCTCCCCGCAACCCAATAATGACAAAAAAATTGAAACTTTCAATTTATTAAATACTATTAACCTCATCAAAATGAATTGCCTGTATATACAATAATGTATTTGTCTTTTTCAATTGATATTATAGACATGTTAGTTAATCGCTCTTGTTCAATAGAAGAACGAAGGTACGATTTTACAATGTTTAATTTGCTAAAGGAACGTTTGCAGGAAGCTGTTGTTACAGGTAGGCATTGTTATGAAAATCCTCAATGGTGTGTCTAGATTTGGATACGTGTTTTGTAATGAGAGTTCGTAAATTTTTTGCAAGATTTGAAAAGCGTCCAAGCGACCCTCAACCGGGTCGGTATTCTTTGTTTTGCGCCTCTTTCGCCACGCCCTCGTTACGGCACTGTTGATGGGAATTAAATGTAGAAAAACTAATTCAATCTAATAAATAATATTTGTAGATGCAACATAAAATAGTTGGTGATTTGTAAAAATACGGATCAAAAGTGAGTACATATACACAACTAATTAAGAACGATTTATAAATATGTACCGTGTACTACGACATCACTAGGTTGGTTTTTGCGAAATATGCTGTAAATATAGTGGATAATCTCATATCTATGGGGTGCAAACACACTTTTGACTCTGACTGTAATTCAGACGTAGAAAATTGTTCGTGCAGTGTAGGATTTGTTTAAACGACGGCTATTCGGATTTGCAGCCCTGTCGCTCGGAGTAGTGCTGTTCGTAGTAGCAACGTTACTGGTGCCGACACTACTGCACTCGAAGTATCAGACTCACTATCTGAGAATCTTCGGATTCTTTTACAGTGAGACAGGCCTGCAGACCGATTTAGTTTGCTACCAACTCGCATTGGTAAGCACGATTGGTGTAATTGCGTTAGCAGGTACGGAAGCGACACTTGCCGTCTTTTCCTTCTACTTATGTGGATTGTTTGAGATCACCAGGTACGTTTCAAATCATTTCTTTCCGAAATTTTCATATTCGACCGTAAATAAGAAACAATCGCCTACGTTGAGAACCACTGACAGTGATACTCGAAACTATTGGGTTGACAAGAAAGTAATTTCGGTATTTTAAGGTGAAATACAGCCGAATTTTTTTATTCAAGCAATTATCTTTCACGAATAAGACATTTTCCCGTTTACTCGACGATCTTTCGCCAAAAAGAACAAACAAGAAAATATTTTACTGATGACAGTTCATCGCTTGTATAAAGAAATTCGGTTTTATTTCACCTTAAAATACTGTAATTACTTTCTTGCCAACTCTATCAGTGACCGATCTGTATTGTATTATACGTTTCGTCTGCTCCAGTTACCGAATAGAAACCGCTGTCAAAGAGATGTCACTCTCGACTACGCAGACCACGTTGAACATTAGATCGGCTGTGAAAATACACCAGCGAGCCATTAAGTTGGTACCTCGTAACAATGCTATCGGTATCTCGCAGTCGCCAGATTCAGACTTTCCCGCCACTTTACCCTTCCCCTTCCCTGTAAGCTCCTCCCGACTTCCCCTTCTACGGGAAAACTACTCCTACGCTTCCTTTTCTACGGGGAACTAATCCGCCACGTGACTAATCCAGTAGAGAGGGGGTAACTGTTGTACACCCCTCAATTCGATAACCCTGATCTGGCGACTCCGGTCCCGCTGTATAATAATATTTCGCTGTCATTCTGTCCCGTATTCGTTTCATCGTTTCTCGATCGTGGCCACGCGGGATAAACAAAGGCTGGCAGCGGATCTCACGAGGAACATGATGGTGTCGTATTTAGTGGCAATCGTGGCGGTAATCGTCTCATTCGCTGTAAATTTATACCGTGTAAGCATTATCGGGACTCGGGAGCAATGAGAAGACCGCGACCATTTTTAAATATTGATTATGATTTGTGACAGCTTTTCCTAGCAATGATGCAGTTGGACGAATTAGATAACGCGGTGATCAGCTTCCAGTTCGTTCTAGTTCATGTGATAATCATGTTCTCGAACAATTACAGCGGGCAGAAGCTAATGAACACCAGTGGCCAGGTTTTCCATGGAACGTAAGTCCATGCGAGAATTATCTCTACATTCCACAAGGTGGTCCGGAAATCGATGGACCATTTCGAAAATTTTTCATTTTCTGAAGATCCGCTTGTACTTACTAACGAATTAAGATGATACAGCGATTTCTGGGCCACTCTGTGGGTCCAGATAGACCCAGCCTTCGCTTTTGGTAAACGGTTTTGTAAGCACAGGATAACAAGATGACTCTAATGATACAGGTACAACTCGTTGTGGTACCGTATACCACCGAAGTCGCAGAAATTGTTGCTATTCATACTGATGAAAAGTGCACCGGAAGTGCAGTTCAATCTCTCCGGTTTATTCGTTCCGTGCTACCAAGGCTTCACCGCGGTAATTAATTAATTAATCTAGATCACGCTAGTCTTCGATCACAGACTCACCGGTCATTCGTTTCAGATGATGAGCTCATCTTTCTCGTATTTTACTGTCCTCTATTCGGTCCAGTAAAATATTCCAAACTGTTGGCCGAAATAGTAGTAAAGGGCTCGGTAGCGTAACCTCCAAAATGTCCTTCCGAAGAAGCCTAGCGAGAGTCTTCAGTCGTTAGTAACTCCAACTATACGTACTGTTATGTATGTCAGATTTTATATTTTCAATTTCCGAATAGTATCAAGTAATAATAATAATTCAAGCAGCTTTCAGATTTCCAGTTTGAGAGTCAATGATCATTCCACACGCAGGGCTCGCTCTAGCGGTTACGACGCCCCGGGAAAAAAGACAAATTGCCGCCCCTTAAGAACAGTGGCGCACCCACGGTTTAAGCACCGATTTGAACAAAATGACCTTTTTTTAAGCAAAAATGTCAACGGTAGCCTGAAATTTTCTATTAATTGAGTATTAAAAACATCAATATTTTTCTTACCCTTACAGCCAAAATGACGCCCCTATATTTCGATATTTTGCCGCCCCTAAAGTTTGCCGCCCCGGGCGAATGCCCGGGTTGTCCCACCCCTAAAGCGGGTCCTGTTCAACGTCTTCTAACACTAAACCTATCGAACACTAAAAGCGATTAAAATGTTCTGCCTTACAAGAATGACAAGCCTCCATTTAATTAGATATTGTGCAATTTCTCTTACAATATGTGCATGGATAAAGAAATTTATCCAATCTACTTCAATGTAAGCAACTTCATAATTTCAATAATTCCAAGACGAAATATATAAACCCGGTCATTTGACCGGCAATAGTAGGTTTAGTGCTAATATCTGCGAAGGCGACGTAAACCCGAGCATGCAACAGAAAGTGCCACAGAAATGCGACAATTAATGTAAGACGTTGGGTGTGTACAGACATATCATAATATTTCTATACGGTGTTTCTACTCGTTATTTATTTTTAAAACAACCCCTGTTATGGTTCGCGACACTGTCGATCAATTTAATAAAAAAATGTGAAAAGAGCCGAGCATATTATTTACAAGGTATTGATTCAGAAGGTA
>CM052284.1:2461258-2493151 GCA_028455765.1 Lasioglossum oenotherae | reverse complement strand
CTCGTATTTTACCGTTCTCTTGTCAGTTTAACAACAAATTTGGACTACTGTTGTGTGACTTTTCGTACACGCCAGAAGGCGGAAAAATAAATTCCTTGAATAACAGTGAAACTAAGAGTTTCAATTCTTAATCAATAAGTTACATGTAATGGTAAATTTCGAGATGCCTTTCTAGCGGCGAAGCTAGCTTTCTCATTTTCGCAATTTTTACTACATCGTCATCTCCAAAGTTCAAGAATTTCGGATGTGTTACGATTTTTGAAATCGTGTTGAAATTAGTCAATATTCGAATTGAAAAAGTTGGAATTATTGAATCGAGTTATCGCTTTTTTTATTGCAACCGAATATGAATGTTAGTCGCTATAGATTCGAATTCGCATGAGCGTCGAATTCCTGTCGCGGCTCCATTGTCTACGGCAGACCTAGACGACGCTGGCTCAAAAAGCACATGTTGCTACTACTCTGGGACTGTCTTACCGAGCAGGAGAACGAGAGAAATGGCAACATGTGTTTTTCGAGCCAGCGCCGCCCAGGTCTGGTTTACGATATCCAATTTCTATGGTAGAATTGTGGCGGACGATTCCTCCGCGCGTGGACGATCTGCTGAACTGTGAAAACCAGTGTCGCCAGATGAGGGGAATCACGGTGAAATGATGTACCCCCTCTCTGATGACCAGACCAGTCTACGGCACGGGCACCGTGGTCTACGGCTTAGTGGGAGACGTCGGAGTGTGCGCATGGTACTGGAATGGGATAGTGGAAGGGGCAACGAGGAGAGTAAGGAGGACCGTTTGGTCCTCATTCTGGCGACACTGATTTGTATATCTACCTGGCGACCGTGTAAAGTGTAAATTCGTCAATGAAAGTAACAAAATAACTTTTATTATCGATTGTTTTTGGTTTAATTGGTCCACATACGTCAGAGTGGACAGTAAACAGAGGTATTGTAATATGACTTCTGCCCTTTCCTTTTGAGAAAGGCAGACGCGCTTGTTTTCCATATATACAAGCTTCGTAGAAATCCTGTGTGGGATTAATTGTATCTATTAATTTCTTACCATCGATTAACACCGACTCTCGGCGACGATGGAAGTGTTTCGAAAGAACTACAGTGTCTACTATCCTGTTCTGTGATATTGATAGACAGGTGATAGACAGTTCATCTGAAATTTTTATTGAATCGTAAGTCTGATATTCTGTTAAATAGAAAAATATCTTGTCAATCTAAAAGAATCTAGGTGAAACTTGATCGAATTATTTTTTATTTTCTACGTACTGCGTATAAATAATACTAAACTGATTAAATTTCCTTCGTACAATTATGAGTAATTCTATGACAGGCCACTACAGTAAAATCGTGATATTTGTCAGTGATCGCGTACACGGTATATCAGTCATAAAAAAATAATGTCGGTATGCGATAGTTGTTCATGCAGAACACAGGCTGTCTGACAAGAATCGCGACTTTACTGTATCTACATCAGAATCGTATGTACATATATGATAAGAAAATAACAATAGGACCGTATTCGATTGAAACAGATACAATTCAGTGTGGTACACCGAAGTCGCATAAAAAAATGTTGCTGCTCGTGTTAACATACAGTTTGAAGATAGTGAACATGAATATCGCTGGTTTGTTCATTCCGGGCTACGAAGGTTTCGCAATGGTAATTGAACATGTTTTTCTTTGTCGTGTTTTTAATACTCGGACAGTGGTAATTTTTGTTGCAGATGATGAGCTTGTCCTTCTCGTATTTTACCGTTCTCTATTCTGTGTAGCAGAGTGTTTTGCACTAACGGTTAGGTCAAATGTTTGAACTGGGATACTACACGATATTCGATAAAAAATTTTGAAAATACTAATTTTATGTCATGTAATGGTTACATAATAGAAGGTGTTGAAGGTAACAATTGCTTTTCCGTGTTAGTATTCACATCGTCCCCTGGATGCCATAATTCATTATAGCTCCTGTGATTTGGTTAGAGTTTAGGGTCTCCTAAAGGCTGGAACCTTCGAACATACGAAACAACGATAATAATCAAATGAATAAATTCAGTGAACTGATAAATTTGACGATTGTTTCGTGGAAAAATGAAAGTAGCCAACATTAGTTGTTACGAGCATGTAGTAATATAATAATTAAATGGCAGCTATCTCGTCCGTTTCATTTAGCTCTCAAGGCGCAATTTTTATCCTGATTTATAATTCTCAATTCTTTAGAAATTTCATCGAAATTAGTCGGTCGATTTTTAAACACTAAGAAGAATTCTTATGATAACTGTAATAGTAAATTAATTTAAAATTTGAATCGAGGAGGATCTCAAGTTTGAATTAATTTTTAAATATCAAGAGAGACTCTGATCATTGCGATCTCAAGACTCTCGACCGGAAGAGGCGGTGTTTTCCGTTTGTTACGCGAAGAAAAACGATGGAAAGTTGCAATTAGAATTACTTGCCCTCGATTTGTGTGAACGAACCAGTTGTGGCGGACACGCGTCGATCCTTCGTAATAATCTTAACCCTTAGCACTCGAGTAGTGACTCTCAGGCGCCACTAAAAATCAATTCGAATTTGAGGAGATATTTTTTCAAAAATTGCTATTGATCGGAAAATTTGCATTTTACAACTTTCCAATGTGACCCTATGAAGATATGTTTAATTTTCCAGTTAAGATACCTCCGAGTGTCAAGGGTTGATAATCGTTTCAATCCTCCTATAGAAATGATTTAGTTCACGCGAATTCTTGCACCACTGTGACAAAGTACTGTTTCCAAAACATATTTTCTATTACGATCCCAGTCCGTGGGAGGTCTAACAGAAACTGAGACAGTCGACAGGATGGAGTAATGTTGCTTGATTTTAACGCAAAAGGAAACAATAGACGGAGGGGATCAATGTAGCACGAACGGAAGGTGGCAATTTGGATTATTACATCGTACTTTACAAAGAAACCGCTGGCGGAAATTGACGATGGGAACTTCTTGAATAAAATATGATGGTGAGCTGTCGTTGAACGATGCTTCAGTATGTATTTTCATACAAACATTCGACAGCCGCGGAGAACATGCAAGCGTTCCGGAGATACTATACCGTCTACTACTGCGCGCTATGCTTCACTGGTCTGTGGCCGTACAATGAGTCGATTCTATCAAAGATCCACAGAATTGGCGTGTCTCTACTCACATTCTGCTGCATTGTGGCTCAGGTGACGAACATTTCTCGCAATTCACAACTTGAACTCGTTATTTCTCAGGACTACTTCACTTTGCACATTTTCAAGCTCTCGCTCAATGTATTATTTATAATGCGATGGACAATTTATGCAGGCTGCGTCTCTCTCCAAGATGAATTAGACAGCGGCAGTGCGCATTAAAATTTTGTACAATTTCTCTTTTTAATATACTCCAGCTACACTTCCATGTTATTTTATATTCGTTCAAATAATTCTTCTCGATCGACGACATTATTATGATAACCAGACTGCGGATCGTTGTGCAAAAGAAAAATTTTCTATCTGTATTGCAGCGAACCAGACTGAAATAAAAAATACAATATTTTCTTCTTAATATATGTATGTTCAATAGATTGAAAATAATCTAACGTAACATTTCTTCTAAAATTTCATATAATACCTCGTGCAATACTTAAATGTCCAACAATCGGTTAGATATCAAGATATTTAGAAAATCAGAATATCCTGCAACACGATTGTGAGCAGCAGGAGTTAAATAAAAATTCACGTCATCCGTTGATCGATTTCTCACATTGAAAACATCGTAAACAATATTCTTAGATTTGTCTAATCTTTCACTGTTTTATATTTCGTCCAGCCAATGTAATCATAAAAATCCGCAGTCCACTAATGGTTATGATTCGAAGCTTTTATTAGAGAAGAAGTGAAATATTTTTCAGGTAACCTCTATAGCGCGTGTAGAGAAAACGTTGCGCAATATGCTTACGATGTTGTCGTACACCTGTCCGATGATGTTGTTCCTCATCCGATATATCGGTATGCTCGCCAATTTCCCAGTAGTAAGTACGAGAACTATCGTTTCGGTTGTTGATCGAATGATGAATTCAGAGGCTAATTAATCGAGATGGCTGCAGGTGAAGTCGTTCATGCGAAGCATGCAGAACGATTGCGACATGTTGAATAATCCGATCGAGGCACAGATATTGGTAAAACATATCGAGAAGGGGAGACGCATAATTTTCATATTTCTCGGTAAGAATATTCGACAGGGAGCTCTGCTCAAGCTAATCAAGTTAGACTGCGGATGTTTATGGAATTTTTCATTTTTATAGTGGAAACAAATGAAATGTTATTTTCACTGGTAGTAGCGTTTGTATCGGGTTGGAAAGAAAGTTCGTAGTGTTTTCAAATTAGGAATCGAGGGATAAAATTAAGGTATTTGTTCATGTGTTTATTCAATAACGCGAGGAGTCACCTCGAAAATGGCCGAAGGTAATAGAACAGAATAGAAAATATGTTATTGGATAAATCTATGAATAAATATCTGAATGTAAGCTTTCAATTTTAATTTAAAAACGCTACGAAGTGCCGTTCCAACCCAATAGATCTGAAATAAATGAAAATCGTATCAAATTCTGTGGAATTTATAAATGCATAAAAATCCGCAGTGTACTAATTAATCATTTGACACACGTTGATTCGTGCAGAGCGGTCGATTAAAAAATTAAACTAAAAATTCTAGGTATGTCAACGATCGGAATATTTTTCTTGCTGGCACTAGTGTTCGTAACTTTCGTAGTAGACTCGAAAGATATGGCGGATTACCTCAATATGATCGGATTCTTTTACTCTAAGAATGACGCTAACATAAACTTTCTATACGTGCACATTACCGTAACGCTGTGTATGGGTTTACTGATTCTTGCGTGCACGGAAGGGTTGTTCTCTGTCCTTTCGCACTATCTGTGCGGACTGTTCGAAATTGTTGGGTACGTTCAGAATCACTAAACTACGGATGTTCATGCATTTTCCAATTTTTCTGGACAAATTTTAAGAAATTTGAATCAAATCAAATCTTATTTTTAATGGGAACAACCTTCGCAGATCTAAAACGAATAAAAATTCTACGAAATTCCGCCGAATTTTATATTCCAGCCATAAATGCATGAAGATCCGCGGTCTAATAATAACCATACATCAGCTGGCCACAATTCGGATACATCACTATAGCACACGTTGTGAAAAAGAGATTTCTTCAAGAATTCCAATCGCTCGGAAATATACAGACAATACTGAAAGTTGTTTTTTACGACTTGTAACGACAAATACCCCTACATTAATATAGTTTTCCTCGTCTAGTTATCGAATACGAAGCACCGTTGACAACGCAGCTGTGTTGATTTCAACGGATCTCATAAACCTTGGCCCGGCCGTGGACATGCACCAGAGAGCTCACGAGTCGGTACCTTTATGCACACGTTACTGCAGGCATGCACAACTCCAGCGCTCAGAATTACTTACTCGCGACGGCCGAGTTTCGAAGGCTACGCCCCCTCGAATCGGCGCGTCTCGCTTCCCGTGGCGGCCATAGCTCTCCTAGGCGCCACGAATAGCGAGTGTGGAACGCGGCTGAGCCAGGGATGGTACGTAAGGCGCTTTCTTCGCGCATGCGCGACGATTAGGGATTGCAATCCCGCGGGATTGATGTGGGATTTATTTCAATCCCGCGGGGTCCCACGGGACTAAGGATTTAGGTCTTCAATCTAATATACATATATTTAATAAAGAAACTTCACTTAATAAGACAATCATCTTTAATCATATTAGTCAAAATTTATTAACAGAGTACCTATAAAATCTAAATCTACATAAATTTAAATTAAAATAAATCTCTTTTTGGAAAACGAACTATAAATTGAATTTGTGTGTGTATATATGTATATACATATACGTTTCTAATTGTATAAAATATATAATATAATAATTCGTTATATCTAATAATTATTAGAAGAAGGTATTATTTAAATAAAAAATTAATATATATATTAATTGCTGAGGTGAATCGGAAGAATGTTTTCCTTTACCAAAATGTTGGTTAGAACTTAAAAATAACTATAAAAATTGTTTAGAACGAACTATATGTGATCGACCTGTCTGTGAATATAATTTTAATTAGATTAAAGTCTGAAAAATGTTAAAATTATAAAAACAAATTTTAATTTCTAGAACTTTGAAAATATTATCGTAAAAAGCAGTTGTATTAATTGTTGTATCTACTAGTTAGGTCCTCAAGTCATTACAAAAAGATATCCTACAGCGGGAAAAGCTCGTTAAGCCTCTACACTTGAAGGTCGAATACTTAAAAAATATTCGTAAGCCATACGTAAATATTTCTCCTTTTTGCCATCGCTCTCAAAGGAAATCATCTCTTTTTTTAAAGTTTTGTCGATATCTTCATGACAGACCATCGAAAAAGTTCTTCGTGCGCGTCGTCATTCGCGAAATTTTGGGACTCATAGTCCCGCAAGATTTGCGGAATTCCGCATGACCTATTTAAGAAATGCGGGACCAAAAAATACCGCGGGATCCTGCGGGATTGCGGGATTGCAATTTGTAACTAGAAAATAACTAGAATCTTACTATAAAAATGGCTCGAAACATGGGTTTGCGCCCAGACGTTGTTTGACCTTATTTGAGCAAATTGTGGGCTGGGTGAGTCCTCATTCTGGAGAGGAATGTTAGATACAGCCCGCTCTTCTCATGATTTTAACGAGATTATGTTAATATCTAATAATATGAGGGCCTAAAGTAGAGTAAAAATCTAGGAAAGAAACCCGCAGATTTCAATGCATTTTTCTGTCTCTAAAAGACTTTTTGACTTATATGATGAGAAGAGCGGGCTGTATCTAACTCTTCCTCTTTGGAATGAGCCCTCACCCAGTCCAAAATTTGTTCAAATAAGGTCAACCAACGTCTGGGCGCAGACCCATGTTTCGACCTATTTTTCTAGTAAGATTCTAGTTATTTGCTAGATATTTGCTATTCGAATCGAGGGGAATACAGTTCAGCTACTCTCTGATGACCAGACCAGTCTACGGCACGGGCACCGTGGTTTACGGTCCTAGTGGGTAGATATTGGAGTATGCTCATGGTGCTGGAATGAGATAGTGGAAGGGGATAGGAGCAGCGTAAAAACCGACCAGTTTTGGTCGTTTCTGGCGACACTAGGAACACGTAGGGTGGGGAGAACTGCAACAGGAGCAGTGATGTGATTGAAGCTGCTGTAGCAGGCCGTGGCTCGCGCATGCGCGGCCAAGACAGTAGCGTATCTACAATGACGCAGCCGCGCGGCCAGGGCCCTGACGCCTTGAGGCAGTTATTCTGGCGGAAATGTACCAGTGTTATTGGCGGGACGACTGATGGACGACAGACGATTATATTATCTTTTGCGTAGTTATTGCAGTGCTCTTTCCCTATCCCATCCTAAAAATAAAGAATAAGTTTCAATTATAAAAGTCTGCGGGGTGCTCAAGCTGCCCGATTTCATCGAAAATAGTTACGTTACTGAGGCTGAAATTGCCGCGCATGCGCGAGCCACGGCCTGCTACAGCAGCTTCAATCACATCACTGCAGGAGCCGCTCACGAGCCGCTCTCGGAGCTACCGGTTGTGCATGCCTGCGTTACTGTTACATTTTTCTCCGTGTATTATATTAACATTTCATTACGCGTATCATGCACCTCATACCATTGGATGATGAACGTACGTTCACAAAAACAGGCTCTCCGATGCTCTAGGGAAAGGTATGCTCATGTCCTATCTCATAGCAATCATAACAGCTATCGTTTCGTTCGCCGTCAATCTATACCGTGTAAGTGGGAATTGGGAATAATTACATTTCTGTATTGTAAAAAGATTTCTAACAGATTTTAACGCACAACAGACTTTCTTATCAATCGTGCAAATGGAGGTTACAAACCCGGAGGAAATCTTGGTCTGTATCTTGGCGACGTCCATCCACGTGATAGTCATATTTCTAAACAATTATAGCGGCCAGGCTGTGGTCGACACTAGTTCTCAAATTTTCTACGACACGTAAGTCTGAAATTTCCGAGTACAGCGCAAGCCTTGATGTAAGAAACAAAAACTGCGGTGATTTTCTTGGATCGAGGCTTGAAGATCGACAACAAGAGAATAACGAAATGGCGTTATCGAAACAGATACAATTCAGCGTGGTATCGTATACCACCGAGCTCGCAAAAAATGTTGTTGCTCGTGTTGCTGAATAGTTTGAATGGAGTGCAGATTAGTTTCGCCGGTTTGTTCATTCCGAGTTACGAGGGCTTGTCAACGGTAATCAGACAGATTTCCATCGTTCTTGTAATCAATCGATCTTCCGAGTTCGAACACGAGTACATTTTTGTTTCAGATGTTGAGCTCATCCTTTTCCTATTTTACTGTTCTGTATTCGTTCCAGTAGAGCATTTCAGAAATAACGACAGTTATGTTAGTAGACGTCGTAGAGGATCAGCATTACATCCAGTATTACAAGTAACATACAGCACGATTCAAAATCGATGTCCGATTAATCGTGTCGCAATTGTAGGCATTATCTGTAGAATAGTTTGCTCGCTTTCAAAGGTAGCTCTGAATTGACGTGTAAATTAATTGAATGTTCCTTCTGTTATTTTTTTTTTGTTTTTTTAATAAAGTAACAAAAATAAGAATTTGAGTGTGAAGCTTACAGATTTCTCGTTTCAGCATGAACTGCAGTCATGCGACCGTTTAAACGTAATCGGGCGACAGAGTGTGGAAGATGAAACGCATCGGCAAGCACTTGGACAATATTAATTGTAAAATGATTATAGAATACACAACTGAGTAGCATATTTTCTGATTTATTTATCCACCAAGGAGGGATCACTGTACTGTTTAAGGATGTTCTGGAGGTATATAAGAACGCAACAAAATTTTTGAAAATTTGACAAGATATATTTCTTACTAAATTAATGCAATTACCAAAGTTTGGGTTCGATTCACTGCACCGTTTAAGAATTATAGCAACTTAGAGAATTCATAAAATTCCACTTCAAATACTATTTAAACCTTGAAAAAACGCAACTAGAAACTCCAGTTTTTTTGTATATGTAGTAAAAGTTATGTAATTAATTATGTTCAGGACACAATGTACAAATTTGTTAGGATTCACTACACAGTTAAAGAGCAAAAAAATTATAAACTGTTAGAAAACGTCAAATTTATCGTGTTGTCTCTCACTAGCATGGAAACGCGACAATTGTAGACCACTGAATATAGCTGCAGAGGGTACAGTATTCGCAAAAGTTTAATGCAAAATATACTTATGAATGGCTTTCATTGCCACGTATTGATGGATTTCGAATTTCTTGTACTTTTGTCTCCCATTGTTACCTCCAGGACAACCTTAAATCAGGCAGTTTCAACCTATTCCCCTCCGCCCTCCGAGAACTGCAAGGTCCCCACCATCGAACCTCTTCCCACCTACTACGTATAGCCGTAGAGTTAGTGAGTTGGGCCAACTGAGGGGCTCAAACGTGTCTTGAAATTTTCGGCAATGGGCCGCAGCTCTTCTGGCGTCATTCGGTCCCACTCCTGGTACAGAGATTTTTTCAATGACTCCAAATTTTTATGGGGCCGAGCACAGGCCCTGGCCTCCAAAATCGACCACACGCTGTAGTCCATCGGATTGAGATTCGGTGAGTACGGCGGCCATTCCACAGATGTGATGAAACCTGGAAAATGGGCTTTGCACCACTCCTGAGTCGTTTTCGCCCTGTGGGCCGCCGCGGAATCCTGCTGTGACGTTCATTCCGGATCGCCGAGGTGCTGTTGGCAGTGTCGCCCAGGGGGTGTCGACTCTGGTACTTTTTCGAAACACTGTTCAGGGCGCCCTCTCAGCTAAAGATCGGAAGCCGAACTACAACGTATATGTGTGGTGATCACACAAACGTGTACTCACACATAGTTAACCTTGCATGTACGTGTAATCGTATTCTTGGCTAGCTATTGGAGGTTATATGAATCTGTTTTCGTAGAAAATTAATTTTCTACGTATAAAGATTATACTACGTATTATTATTCTAAAAATTATGATATTATAAGAATAGTCATATAAATTCTAAGAATTAAATACAGAGTGCGGCAATAACTCCCATATTTCAAAGGAGGATTGAAAATAGTGGTGCGAGGTATTACCAGAAACTTTATTTCTCAAATAAAACGAAATGTGAGAGTTATTTCTGCCAAACCCTGTAGAAAGAATTCGCAAAAATAGTTGGTAATGGCAAATATTGCGTCCAGCGACGTCGACAGTCGATGAGCACGTGGAAAATGGTTGAATATTTAGCTGGATAGCTGGACGCCGTCAAAATGGGGATACAGCTTCTATCCCCACCGCCAGTTGCCGCCAGGGGCGCTACTGTGCTGCCACCAAGCGTAACGATCGAGTAGGAACTAAATTCGTTCCCACTTTTTAACAAAGGAGTCGACACCCCCTGGTGTCGCCAGTAAGTGACCGAACCGTCACTCGAGGGGAATACAAGGTACCCCCTCTCTGATGACCAGAGTAATATGTGACACGTTGCGCTTGCGCGATGGAGACGCAACAACGACTGACATTTCGCAGGTTTTAGGTTATTGCCGCGTATCGTATCGTACCTATGATGTACATGTACCTACTTAATGAAATGAATCATGTGGGTCGTTCTAAATAGAGACTGTAAACATTCTTCATTGTAAATAAAATTAATTGTAACATGTGGGAGTTTCAGTCGTGAAGCGAAGTATGAATGCTCACTGTATGTACAATTGAAAAAATCTTGAAATTTGTATGTATGTAGTACTGAGTTACATTTCAGCAAAATCAATAAATCATAATATATTTTAACACTGTTAACCCTCATACGCTCCTCAAAAATAGTTGCATAAAAGAGACTGAGATAATAAATTCACTCGTTTTTCCTCTACACGATAAATTGACAAATTATGTTTTATTTGTAACGTTACATTTTAAAGAAATACAACTCACAACATAGACATAAAGGGATCAATAATTACATAGTATGTGAATTTACTTATGTAAATGGGTGAATTTTACGCGGCAATAACCTAAAACCTGCGAAATGTCATGTCATTGTTGCGTCCCCATCGCGCACGCGCAACGTGTCTTCCATTCTCCCCACTAAATCCACGTCGCGCACGCGCAACGTGTCACATATTACTCTGGTCATCAGAGACGGGGTACATCATTTCACCGTGACTCCCCTCATCCGGCGACACTGGCTGTTGGGCCCACAGAAGTACGACGGCTTCGAGAATGTCCCGTCGATACACTTCCTGGTTGATTTTGACCCTTTGATCCACGAAAACCGTAGCAGATCCCATTTTCCAGGTTTCATCACGTCTGCGGAATGGCCGCCGTACTCACCGGATCTCAACTCTATGAACTGCAGCGTTTGGTCGATTTTGGAGGCCAGGGCCTGTGCTCAGCCCCATAAAAGTTTCGAGTCGCTGAAAAAATCTCTGCGCCGGGTGTGGGACCGAATGACGCCAGAAGAGCTGCGGCCCACAGCCGAAAATTTCAAAACACGTTTGAGCCTCTGAATCGGCTCAAAGGGTGGCCGCTTCGGAACTTCTTAAATATATGAATACTAAAGGTCTATGTTATGGTTGTTATCATTTGGTTTTTGAAAATTCGTCGATTTGACAGAATTATAATAAGAAATGTTTAACTCATATGTTTAAATGAAATGTTTAACACAGAATAAAAATGATTCAGGTTGAAAGAAACGTCTTGATTTTCGTATTAAAATTGTTTCGAGTACAAGGGGTTAACAAATAAAACACAGAATCTTTGAATAAGTGGGCGGGCCAGTGAAAAATTCGACGCTTTTACAAGGCTGTGCCGCGTTGAGAATGACGTGTCACTTGACGAAATATATTTGGGAAAACATTGCGAATTTATTACAAGTAAGTGGTGTTACTAACTTGAGGATCGTTTCGTTCGTCTTGCTCTCTCGCAGCTTCGTAATTCTCATTAAACTGTGTGTTCCGATAATTCTGTTTTGCGATAATTCCACGTTCTCCATATGTAAAATCGCACAGAGATTAGTGCCCGTCCGCAGAGCGTTGCGTTTCGACGAATGTCTGCCTGGGGAATGAGAATTTTCAAACGTGTTAATCGTATCGATTTCGAACAGAAGTTGGATATCAGCGAAAGCTATAGACGTATTTCTTTCCTGAATAAACGCGAGAATGACATTGTGGGAGGATGTACTATATTGTTGATGCATAATTGAAGTGTTGAGGGAGAATACGAACGATTTTTTTCATGGAGACATTGTTCAGTATTCAGCGAGATGGACACGATTCGGAAAAACTGTCGTATTTATTATAGTATGTTGTATTACGCCGGACTCTGGCCGTACGACCACTCCATTCGAGCGAGAGTCCAGAGAGTTGTCTTCAACGTGCTCCTAATCAGCTGTATAGTGCTCCAGGTGATACCAACTCGACTGGCAGTGATTTATTGCTGCGCATAAATCTATTGAAATTTTCTCGAAGATCTTCAGTTATTCTTTCTCACAGTTTCAATTATTTTTTGGTCCTTCTTATTCGTCTCTGTGCGCAGTTGCATTAGAGAATGGCTCGGCAATTGGTGTGCAAAAGATTTTCCCGAGTGTCAAACGGACGGCTCGTTTCAATCAGCTTCATATTAAATGGACTTTCGGTTTATTCACTTTCTCAAAAATTAAATCTTCCGCAGGTTCTCACGTTAAAAAAACGTGGAACATTCAATGAAAAATGTAGTCACAATGTTGTCGTACACCTTTCTGATGCTGGTTTACTTTCTACGATATTCTGGCTTCATCGCCAATTTTGACCTAGTAAGTACGAAACCACGCGACCATGATTGTAAACGTAATAATCGCTAGACTGCGGATGTTCATGGAATTTTCAATGTTTCTAGACGAATTTTAAGAAAGCGGAATAAAACCGAATCTTATTCTCTGCGATGGTAGTGTTTTTAGATCTGAAATATATCAAAATCGTACCAAATCCTGTCATATTTTATATCCTAGCATTTCTTGACAATTTTCGACAGCCATAATTGCATGAAGATCCGCAGTCTGATAATCACGATCTCACGATTTTCTTTCGTCCAGCTGAAATCTTTCCTGGAAGACATAGACAGGGACTACAAGAGGCTGAAGAACGAAACGGAAATAGAAATACTCTCGAAGCAGATCCAAAATTCGAACCGACTCAGTTTCGTAGTTTGCGGTAAGGATTTATGGGTTTATTGTTTCTTCGGACATTCACAACTTCGACTTTCCCTCGAATAAATATAGGTGTCGAAACACAGTCTCCAATTTCAATATTTTCTCTAATTCCAAATTTTAGGACAAGTGGTAATAGTGTTTTTCGTCTACATTGTGTTCCTACTGGTTCCCACGTTACTGCAGTCGAGCTATTATCAGCTGCATTACCTCCATTTCATCGGATATTTTTACAACGAGCATAGCAGAACGAATGATCTAGTATGCCTGCAGATTGTACTGTCGGGCTTGATAGGAATATTGGCAATAGCGTCTACAGAAGCGACGTTCGGTGTCTACGGCTTCTACTTGTCCGCATTATTCCAAATCGTCAGGTACGTTCGCAAGTGTTGACGAATCCAAGGAGTTGATATACTCCCGTTGTACCCGTGTCTGTCCAACTCGCGAGCCACATTCGTTCTCCCACTTTTTTCTTCCGCCAACGTGAGCGGTGACGTTCCCCCAGTACTCGGTGCGGTCGACGGTCGTACCGCAGGAATTAAGGGTGACGGTCCGAGTTTGACCTTGGAAGGGTTCCGTAGTTTTCAAACCACGTCTCGCTAATGCACATTTGGGGCCCCTACGTAGTCACAATCGATAGATGAAAGACCCACCAATTGCGGTCAGCTCCAAAAACGGCCTACTTTTGCGTTTTCGAGGCGTAATTTTCATTATTCGGCAGGTAGCGGAGTTCGACAAATATTGGGCGGCGCGACAATGCTGCCACTGTCAAGACACATACATTTCCTTAAATATCGAGAGATTTAGGGTTCCTGTAGAAAAAAAAACGAAGCTGGCCGCATATTCAGGGACACATACAATGTCAACGCAACCTTTATTATGTTAAACTATACGTGTTTAAACACACAGTTTGAAAACTACGAAGTACACCCCTAAACGGACGGTTTCGGCACAAGTATCAGTTCTATGGCATTTTTAGCTAGGATCGCTAGTGTATTTCTGAATTTGTACTCTCTGTTTTACCGATTTAGTCACTGTTTCGAAAATCTAGTAAGATTCTAGTAAATAGCAAATATCTAGCAAATAACTAGAATCTTACTAGATTTTAAGTCCGAAACATGGGTCTGCGCCATGTCGTTGTTTGACCTTATACGACCATATTTTTAGCTGGGTGAGGGCTCATTCTAAAGAGGAAGGTTGATCACACCACGCTCTGGTCATCATATAAGTCAAAAAGTCTTTTGGAGACAGAAAAATGCATTGAAATCTGCTGGTTTTTTCCTAGATTTTTTCTCTACTTTAGGCCCTCATATTATTAGATATTAACATAATCTCGTTAAAATCATGAGAAGAGCGGGCTGTATCTAACCTTCCTCTTTAGAATGAGGACTCACCCAGCCCACAATTTGCTCAAATAAGGTCAAACAACGTCTGGGCGCAAAGCCATGTTTCGAGCCATTTTTCTAGTAAGATTCTAGTTCCTTTCTAGTTACAAATCGAGCCTATACTACCCCCTTAAGTAGTGGGGAGCGGACTGATCGATAGTGGGGGACGTGTGGCTCGCGACGAAGAAGCTGGACAGGCCTGACGCATGTCGTAATCGAGTATGACAATATTTCTTCGTGCAGTTATAGAATACGAAAAGCAGTCGATGATTCAGCTATGTTGATCTCGCCACGCTCCATAGATCTCCGTTCTGCCGTGATCATGCATCAGAGAGCTTTTAAGTTGGTACTTCAGTATGGAGATTACTGCTCCGATATTCTTGTTTTATCACTAGACTGTGGATGTTCATGCAAAAAAATGCTAGGATATAAAATACGACAGAATTTAGTACGATTTTAATGTACAGAAGTCTACGAAAATTACAAATTGCACGAACAACCGCCGTCTGTTTATTGCACACGTGTCGCGAATTTTTTCGATCGTGATAATGATATTGTATGAATTTTTAACGAAAGGCGTGCCCATTCCGTGGGCATCGATATGATGATTTCCTCTTTGTCGTCGATCCTGGCAGCCATCTTGTCATTCTCAGCGAATTTATACCATGTACGTATCGGTAGAATTCCGCGGGAATAATATGATTGAAGTTTTGATGACACAACCAGGCGTTCCTGTCGATCACAGAGGAGAGTCCGATCGATGAGGTGATTCTGACGATCGTAATGGTGATAGGGCACGTGCTGATCATATTCGTAGATAATTATTCGGGCCAGACACTAATGAATAATAGTATCGAGGTTTTCAAGGAAACGTAAGTCCCCGTCTCTCTTCTAATTAGTTCCGAGTAGTTGAGAAATTGTATACTATTTTGAATGAGTGAGATAGATATTATAAAAATTGAAAGGTCAATATAGAAATTATGGTACCGCAATACGGAAACGTATGTGGTAAGAGAAATAATACAATGAAGTTGTTGAATGAAACAGACATAATTCGTTGTGGTACTGTGTACCGCTCGAGTCCCAGAAAATGTTGCTATTCATATTGATGAAAAGCTCGACGGAAGTACAGTTCAACCTGGCTGGTTTGTTCGTCCCGTGTTACGAGGGCTTTGCCACGGTGAATTATTTATTTCCATCATTTGTTAGCAACAATTCTAACCTGCAACGATCTAGCAACAATCCGCGAACTTTTCTTCCAGATGATGAGCACGTCCTTCTCTTATTTCACTGTTCTGTATTCGGTCTAGTAGAAACAATTATGGTTCCCATAGTAGTCGCCATAGAAGCCGAGCCATTCAGACGAGTCGGACGTTGCAAACAGTATACTGACATTGAACTTCGATTAGGCGTGTCGCGGTTTGACACGTTGGATACGCTTCGCGGGAGTAATCATGTTTTCCAAGGTAAACAGTAGGGGTGTGCGGGTACCCGAAATTTCGGGTACCCGAGTCTCGGATCAAGTCGTGCGATGATCGGGTCGAGTCGGGCCGGGATCCCGAAAGTTTACAAAGTTTGGGTACCCGAACTAGCAGTCGGGTCGGGTCGCGTCGGGGTCCCGAACAGGGTTACCATATTTTCCGGGTATCGGGCAACCGAGCCCCTTACCCTTGCGCCCCTCGCCCAGCTGCGCGGCAAGGCGCAAGCCCGAAGCAAGGCGGGCTCAATCTCGGTTGCCCGATACCCGCAAAATATGGTAAAATTAAAGTTGGGGCAAGTCTGCGATCAAATCAGCGTTTAGTAAACGGTGATTACTACAAATCGGAATATTATTACAATCGATGATTGGACATCTTAACCCTTCGCACTCCAATCTAGTGATTCGTATATTACACCAGCAACTCCAAGCACTATACAGGGTGTCCCAAAATTCGTGAAAATCCCGAAAGGGGGTGGTTCCTGAGACCATTTCAAGCGACATTTTCCTGTGCAAAAATGTTATCCGCGGCTTTGGTTAGGAGTTATTAACGAAAAACACGGACCAATCAGGCGCGCCAACTGTTTACTGGCCGACTGTGGCAACTCGCGTCTAGGTCGCGCTCTGATTGGTCCGTGTTTTTCGTTAATAACTCCTAAACAAAGCCGCGGATAACATTTTTGCACAGGCAAATGTAGCTTGAAATGGTCTCAGGAACCACTCCCTTTCGGGATTTTCACGAATTTTGGGACACCCTGTAGTCGCAAGCAAAACAGCCGTGTCGCCGTAGCACCGACAGTGGTTTTAAAGTTCATATTTCGGTTGCTCTTTACTTTACCGGACTCAAAATTTGTGCCTTTCTCCTCTAAACTACGATGTATTTAGTATGCAATCCAGTAGATCTGTACCAACAAAAACATCCTGTAAACAGGAGCCAAGTTCCTATGGCCGTGAAAAGTTGTGAGATCAAAGAAAGTACGGCCAAGTTCGTTAGTTTAGAAATACCTCTTGGAATACTGAAAAAAGCGTTTGTAAAAATTAGTTTAAAAGAACGCTATTTAGTTTTTAATGAATTATACATGGAGGGCTAAATTAATCAAACTTGGCCGCTACCTAACACCTTTTATGGTGATTGGTTTAAAAAGTAACCGCATATTTCATTTTCTCCATACATAACTTATTTCATAATGTTTTTTTTTCAATACAACCCCTTCAAGGTGTAAAATTTCAAACTTTGATAATTATTCCTTTGAGTGTTCGTTATGGTGGACCTAAGTACCAAATTTCAAGCTTGTAGGTTAATGGGAAGTACCCAAAAGGTTTTGATGATCTGTCAGTCATTCAGTCAGTGACAAATTTAGCGATTTTTGAGAGCCTATATCTCGGAACTTACTAATGTTGGAAGATTAATGTTTTGTCAATATTGAGACATGATAGCATTTAACAAGTGTACGAAAGTACATCTCTCCATCTGCCTCCAGTGCCGAGTTATAAGCCTCTAAAAAACGGCTAAGTTCTTTCGTGTAAAAGGAGGTGCACCGTGCACCCAGATCCGGGGCGGCTGCAAATCGAAGTTTCGCTCCTGTGGGATCAATCAATGCTTGGTTAAAGTTGAGCAATCTGCAGTGTTTTTTACAGGCAAGGGCGCCGTCATATTGGTTTGCACAGTAATTCTTCTATCGAAGTCCCACACCCGTGTTTTGAACGGACTTTGATAGAATAGGGTGGCTAAATTTTTATGACTGCGTCTACCGCGCCGAGACTTCAAACGACGAGCCGAACATAGAGAAGGACAGAATGAAATAGGATCGCGTGGCTGAAGCGTGTCGCCGTCGCCGGCACAGTTTAAAGGCCCGTGCGTCATCACAATGAAACACCAAGACCTCAGCTTCTTTATTTTCTATGATATCATTATGAAACTTTCGCCAAAATATTCGTGGCATTTCTCTGATTAAAATGATACCAAACACGATATAATTTGGCCAATATTTAGTGGTTTAATCGACAATGAAAGTTTCGAACGCAACGAGGAAGAGCGTATGGGAAAGAAAGAGACGCGGACAGTCGACGTCGCCGGCACATTTCAAAGGCCCGCGTTGTCGCTGGTCTTCGTTGCCTTCGAAACTTTTACCGTCGATTAAACCACTAAATAACGTTGAAATTATATCGTGTTTGGTATCATTTTAATCAGAGAAACGCCAGGAATAAGCTAGTAAAAGTCTCATAAACCGATCATTAAAATTAAGAAGTTTGAGAACTCGATTGACTCGAGTCAATGTGTGGTGTTCACACCGATATACCCGAGCCGAGATCAATCATCGCCGCTTTACGGCGCGGCGCAACGTTGGCCGGCAGTGGAGTGAGTAGGCACTGGACTTCGATAGAACAGGCGACCCAGGACTTCGATGGAAGAATTACTGTAGTGACAACCGCGACCTCCGGGTACCCGGACTTTATAAACTTTCGAGGTCCCGACCCGAACCCGAACTTTTGGGTACTCGCACACCCCTAGTAAACAGTTAAGAACGACGCTGTTCCTCGAATGTTTAAGTACTCACAATTTGTTAAGTATTCACGTTTTACGCAGCCGTTTATTGCGCCTCGTATATACGACTATCGTCCAGTAGCAAATGCACTAGAGGATCGGACCCGAAGCTGAAGCGTCTCGGTAACCTGGAACAAACAGGAATTGTCCAGGATACGATTCAGCAAGTAACAATTCGTGAGAATGATTGTAGGGCATAGAAATGTGTGTATAAGAGGGAATAAAAGTTGACATTTCCATTGTATCATACTTTCTCGTTGTTCTTAACAAACTTCCATCATTTGTTGCACCGGCGAAAAAGCGATTCTCTGTTCGGAGAATCTTGTTGATCCTTCAGTTGTTGTTTCACATCTTCGTCACCAAGAAGTTGACTTTACATTCTCGCGTCGTTATGCTTGCGTTCATTTACTTGAACGGTTCAACAATGTCTACGTAGAATTGCCACCGAGGAATGTCCACAAAAGAGGAAGAAACAAAAGAACACGAAGGGAATATCGTCGTCGCTCGTCTTTCCATAATATAAAGATTAAACTTGAATTTTATTATACCTGCGGCTGTTGATGTAATAAATCGATCCCGAAGAACGGAAGGCAACAATTTCAACGAGTTACAGTCGTTCTCTATGGACAAGCCAGCCGAGGTAAATTTCCAACGGAAACAGAGTAGCATGAATAAAATATGTCACCGAGCTGTGAACGGACGGCACTTGAAATCGTTTATGTAGGCATTCTTCGCCATCGTACGAAATGGACGTGTTTCGAAGGAACTACAATACTTATTACCTCATGTTACGCTTCACAGGACTCTGGCCCTATGACGAGTCCATCTTTCCAAAGATTCAGAGAACCGTTTTCTCGATATTCACACTCTGCTGTATACTAATTCAGGTGATCAATATATTTATCGTATAATTAAACGTTCTTTCGTTTCTCTGGCAAAAGCATCTAGCAGGATTAAAATCCGAGTCATTATTTTCGTGGAATATCTCGGAGGCTTGTGTCGAGTTTTAATTGGACGTTGTTGTGTTTAATTTATGTTTGTTGCGCACCGTGTTCAGTGCGAGACAGTGGGATTTTCTGTGGAGGAGAGAGAGAGAGAGAGAGAGAGAGAGAGAGAACGAGAAAACAATTTCGATTGTCGGCTTCATTTCTTTCGCGGAATAAAAATTTTCAAGCATTATATTTCTTCTAGGTGAGCACGATACGACAGGTAGAAATGTCGTTGAACAATATCCTGACATTATTATCGTACACTTGTCCCATGTTATTGTACTGGTTACGGTACCTCGGCTTTGCCACCGTTTTTCCACTAGTGAGTACGAAAAATCGACCCCGTCGATTCGGCCCCACTAAATGGAGAATTTAATCGCACAATCGTTGTTGCCTGTGCATTACAAATCTAACTGTCGCAGGTGAAGACTATTGTACAGAGCATACAGGACAATTGTATCGCGATTCAGAACCCGGTGGAGGCGAGGATACTGACCAAATATATTGAGAAAACGAGGCGCATTATTTTCATGTTTCTTGGTAAGAATTCAATAGTATTTCTCGACCATTCAATTTTTACAAAAGACTCGATTCTGATATAGCACTTTCAATTCTTTCGAAGGCTAAACTTCCGAAGCTGTCCATGCTCAGAATTGAATAAAATTGTTAGAATAGGTTCCTTTTTGACTAAAATGATGATTGTCGGAAGGATTCTTTTGGAGACCCGACAAAAAATTTTTTACCATTTTAATGTCACTCTCTACCTTACCGACAACGTCGCAGGCGGCCCACAAGGTTTCATACCTGCATACCACGCCACGCGCAGTTCATACAATCTGGGATAGGTACGGGCCTGAGGACTAGGGCCTACAAAAGTTTTTTTCATCCCTACAAAACATTTTTATCGGTAAGGTAAAGAGTGACATTAAAATGGTAAACATTTTTTTCCGAGACGCCAAAAATCCTTCTGACAATCATCGTTTTAATTAAAATTGAAACCTATTTCCAACATTTTCATCCAATTCTGAGCAGGGACGTCTTCGGAAGTTCAACCCTTTTGAACACGCGATTCAGAGAAACTATGCCAGGAGTACGCTTTTGTAATTATCGTGTAAACTGATTTTGCCACTTCTTGGTTAAATGTGCCATGATTTCGAATTATAGGTTTGTCGATTGTGGGAATGTCTTTCATAGCGTTTAGGGTACTAACCCCGACTATACGCCGATCAAAATATCAGTTATATTCCCTTCGATTCTACGGATTCTTTTACTCGGAGCAAAGCAAGCTGGCTGATTGGGCGAGCCTACATGTGACACTGACAAGCGCAATTGGTTTATTAACAATTGCGTGCACGGAGGGTTTCCTCGCGGTGTTTTCATTATATTTGTGCGGTCTGTTCGAAATTGTCGGGTACGTTCGAAGGAATTAGAGAAGTATGCATGCAAATAATGTACCGTTATACTTCCACTAGCAGTTTATTACGTTGGTACCTGCTTCTTCGTTGTTTCAGTTCATGCTTCATGAACGAAACTAAACACAGTAACAAAAATAATGAGGAACGTCAAGTTTTTAATATAACACTTCATAGAATCCTTCTGCTCGGAAGTGCATTATACAGGGTGTCCCAAAAATCTTGTACCTCCTTGGCGTGATTCCTGAGATCATCCGGAGTAACTTTTTCCTTTGCGGAAATCTTCTCCGAGGCTTCGTTTAGGAGTTATTCGCGAAAAACATGGACCAATTGAAGCGCGACTGGGCGGAGTCTGTTTGTAGTAGCCGCGCTGTAATTGGCCCGTGTTTTTCGTTGATAACTTCTTAACGAGGCCTCGGAGAAGATTTTCGTAAACGAGAAAGTTACTTCAAATGACCTCTGGAATCAGTACCTTCAAGTACAACATTTCTGGGACACTCTTTCATGAATCACGTCGATTTAATGATACAAAATCCATTGAACACTTATATACGCAGCTGGTAATCATCTGTCGTAAAGCTTGAGCGGCTCAACTGATAGAAGTACAGCCCTCTCGAGCCCCTAACGCCGTGCTTATCGAATGTCGAGTAGCTTCTGCAGTTAGGGTTGCCGACGGACTGACGGATATCGATGTATACTGTAAATCCTCTATAGTCGCAAAAGCCTCGGGGAGGTTCGATTGCAAAGTTCGTTGACGGACACTATTTTGTTTTTTGAGCTTCAAAGACCGAGCTGAACGTAGAAAAGGACAGCAATGTAAAGAGAGACCGCGCGCGGAACTTTCATCGTCGATTAAACCACTAAATACAGTTGAAATTGTATCGTGTTTGGTCTTACTTTAATAAGAAAAATGCCAGAAATATATTGGTGAAAGTTTCATAAAAAAAAGTAAGTGATAATAAAGAAATTTTTTGTATTTGTATTACATTTGTAAGGACGCGCGGGCTTTTAAATTAGTAGTGGCTCACGCACCGATATTCCCGAGCCGAGATGAGATCACTACAGTGGAGGGGATTTATTTGGCATTCATCGTGTACGACCTTTTTGCGACTGTTAGAGGATTTACTGTATTTTCTCGATCCAGTTATAGGATACGACAGGCAGTCGACAAGGCGGCTAAGTTGATCACACCGCAGGAGATAGACATTGGCCCCGCGATGGAGGTGCACCAAACAGCTTTTAAGTTGGTATTTTTACGTAGATGTTACCGCAGCATTGTTTATCGCATATCAAATGACTGTCTTATGATCTTCTGACCAAAGACTCGCACAATCCGCAGAGAAGAGCATGATGCTCTCGTACTTGTTAGCGATCGTGGTGGTTATTATCTCGTTCGCTGTGAACTTGTATCGCGTGAGTATCGCCAGCAATTCAAGCCGAACAGAATCCTGTACAATTCTCGCTTCAGGCTTCTCTGTTGATGTTGGAGATGAACCAACTGGATGAAACGATCATGTCTTTCCTGGTGGTCATGACGCATCTCGTTGTCATGTTCCTAAATAATTACAGCGGTCAGCAGCTCGCCAACATTAGCGTCAATGTCTTCAACGAAACGTGAGTCCAGATCTCCATTAGATAGATGTTCTCCATTGCAGTCGAACGATCACAGAAAATAACGAAACAGATACAACTCGTTATGGTACTGCATACCACCGAAATCCCAGAAACTGTTACTGCTCGTATTGATGAAAACCTCGAACGAACTGAAGTTCAATCTTGCTGGGTTGTTCAGTCCGTGTTACGAGGGCTTTACGATGGTAGTTGTTATGTTTATATTAGGTTGGAGCGAAAGTTTTCTCGTAGCGTGTTTTAAAGCAAAATTCAGAGATAAAATTAAGATATTTATTCATAGGTTTATTCAATAACATGATAAGTCACCTAAAAAAATGGCAAAGAGTAATAGAAGAGAATGGATATATCGTAATTTCTTTTTTGTTACCGAGTCCTAAAGGTACCAGGAACATGCTCCCTTATAAAAATGGCAAGATTAATTTGATTTAGACTGTGTGCGGCTCCTATTGTAATACGTGCTCTATTAAAGATATCTTTGGCGACTGTAAAGATGCGTTGCTGGAAAGGAAAAGGAAGGGAGCGGTTGAGGACGGTATTGTATATAGGAGCGTAGGAGGTTAGCCGGCACACATCTATACAATAGTTTCTTATCAGTTAATTGTTATTATTTCAATAAGTGTAAGATAAAAGATCTGGAACCAGTCGTTTTGACTGGTGGTGGTAGGTTTAGTGTTAATTTAAAAACGCTACGAACTTTCGTTCCAACCGAATACTTAGCAATACTCCTCAGTGGACTAGTTTCAGGCTGAACAAGTGCCTGTTTCAGATGATGAGCTCGTCCTTCTCGTACTTCACTGTTCTGTATTCTGTATAAAGGACAGTAAGTCCTCTACTTACGCGGTTCACTCATTACAGCGCTTTCCGGGTGAGTCGAATAGTGCCTTAATACGATGTGCTTTCTATACAATATGTAGCAGTGGTGCACCCAGGGTGTAATTTTGGGGGGGGGCGAGTTGAACCCAGCCCTCGGTTTTGCGTGATGACCTTTTTTTTAGCCAACATATCTGTCGAAAGCTATTCCTATTCCCCGATTTTTTTTTTGGAAGCTAAAAATTTTTTTTGGGGGGGGGGGGGTGTTGGCCCCCTGGCCCCCCCTGGGTGCGCCACTGATATGTACTGTATGTATGTATTGATTTGAGAGTAAAATTCAAATAAACGAACGACGTTCATGGAGAATTTATCACTCATTAATAGCCGGCACAGAGAGGAAAGCAATGTTCGCCTACTGGGAGTTTTGTCTGTAATGTATTACGTTCGTTCAGATCTAAGAATCCGCGTAAAAGTCGAGGACTTACTGTACTGCACAATCAGTAGAACCGTGGATCAAGTAATTTTTCATAACAGCCAACTTTGAGTGACGTCACTTCACACAAACTAGGAGATTTCTACGATGTCCACGCGGACAGAGGAGAACGAAGGGAATATCGTCGTCGCTCGTGTTTCCAGAATAAAGTAATCAAAAATTCAATTTTAATGAATCGATCCCGAGGAACGGAAGGCAACAATTTGAACGAAGTACGGCCCTTCCCTATGGACAAGCCAGCCGACGGAAATTCACAACGGAAACAGAGTAGCATGAATAAAATATGGCGCCGAGCTGTGAACGGACGACACTTGAAATCTTCTATGCAGACATTCTTCGCCATCACACGAAATGGACGTGTTTCAAAGGAACTATAACACTTATTACCTCGTGCTACGTATCACTGGACTCTGGCCGTTCGACGAGTCCATCTTTCCGAAGATTCAGAGAATCGTCTTCTCGATATTCACGCTCTGCTGTGTACTAATTCAGGTGATCAATATATTTATCGTATAATTAAATGTACTTTTATTTCGGTGGCTGGATGGTTCTGTTTCATTGTCTCCGTAGAACATATCCGGAAGCTTGTGTCGAGTTTTAATTGGACATTTTTGTGTTTCACTTGTGTTCGTCGTGTGCCGTGTTCATTGCGATGCCCCTAAAATGATTATTAGGTCCTCGGTTTTAACAAAATACGCTACGTCAATTCCGATCGACTTTTGCATTTCTCTCGGTCCTTTTCCCCACGTTCGACACGAACGGGAAGTTACTGAAAAATGGAACGCTATTCTCTCCAGGTGAGTACGCTACATCATGTAAAAATGACGTTGGGCAATATACTCACGATGTTATCGTACACCTGTCCGATGTTATTGTACTTGTTTCGGTACCTCGGTTTCGCCGCCAATTTTGCAGTAGTAAGTACAGAGTCTCGCTTGCGCACATGAATTTGTAGCTTGCCGATCACAAGCCTGATTATCACGATGTGGCTGTAGGTGAAAAATATCCTGCAAGACCTACAGAATGACTGTGCCGCGATTCAGAGCCCAGTCGAGCGGAAAATATTAACGAAATATATGGAGAAAACGAGGCGCATTTTTCTGCTGTTTCTCGGTGAGAATAATAATTAACACTAAATCTACCAAGTGTTAAAGGTATTGGCGAATATTGCCTTATAAAAATGGCAACTTTTTTGTGGAGATCGTTTATAATTTTCAATAGAATAGATGCTTGGACAGGAGTGATCATTCCATTATTTCCCATAAATGAATTTTCATAATTTCAATATGTAAGTGGAAAATATAAAACCGGTCACTTGACCGTGGTGGGTTTAGTGTTAACAGATATCAAGAAGCAATTGAAGTTTGGCCAACTAACTCCATCGGAATATACATGTTCTTTTTAACTGAAGGGTAATCACGGATTCCAGGTGTGTCAATTTTGGGCATCGCCTACGTGAGTGTTAGGATAGTTACTCCCACGATACTCCGCTCAAAATACCAACTGTACTCCCTTCGATCCTGCGGATTCTTCTACTCTGAGCGAAGCAGACAGACCGACTGGGCGAGCATACATCTGACAGTGACGACCGCGATCGGTTTATTAACGATCGCGTGTACGGAAGGGTCGCTGGCAGTGTTTTCATTGTACTTGTGCGGATTGTTTGAAATTGTTGGGTACGGTATAAGATTCTATCGATCGATTGGACGACGTGTCGATATATTGGGTTCGCAAGAAAGCAATTTCGGTATTTCAAATTGAAATAAAACCGAATTTCTTTATTCAAAACATGAACTTTAATCAATAATATCATCAGCAAAAGATCATCGAGCAAAAGGGAATATCTATATTTTATTCATTAAAGTACATTGCTCAAATGAACAAATTCGGCTCCGGCTCACCTTAAAATACCGAAATTACTTTCTTGCCCACCCATTACTATTCTTGGTCCAGTTATCGATTGCGAGGAGCGATCAACAACGCACACTTGATCACCTCAAAGGAGATAGACATCGGCCCCGCTATGGAGATGCACCAAAGAGCTTTGAAGTTGGTACCTTTATTATCATTATTGCAGCATTGTTTATCGCCTATCAAATCACTGTTTTATTTCGTGTGCTATTCATCTCGCGACCGTGAACGTGAACTCCTGACCAAAGACTCGCTCAATCTGTAGGAAACGGCATGCTGATCTCGTATTTATTAGCGATCATGGTGGTTGTTGTCTCGTTCGCCGTGAATATGTATCGTGTGAGTATCGCCACCGATTCAAGTGACGGGGGGAACTCTGTACAATTCTCGCTTTGCGACAGGCGTCTCTGTTGCTGATGGAAAGGAAGCAACTGGATGACATACTTTTTGCGATGCTGGTAGTCATGACGCATATCGTTATCATGTTCCTAAATAATTACAGCGGCCAGCAACTCTCCAATATTAGCGTCAATGTCTTCAACGAAACGTAAGTCCAGATTTCTATTAGACATTCTCGTACAACTGCGTCGGTCAAACTTTCTTTCGCTTGGAACTTTTATCATTTTTCCGAGTCGCCAAAAATCCATTTGACAATCATCATTTTAGTCAAAAAGGAACCTTTTCCCAAATTTCCATCGAATTGGACGTCTTCGTAAGTTCAGCCCGAAATTCTTCTCTGATTGTAGAAAAAAGAAAACAGTGGTGACTATATAATTGATTAATACAATGCTATTACATTCTTGAAAATGTAGCAATTGAATTTTATTTTCAAATCGAGCACGAACTTGTGATATAATAATAGGTCTGAGAAGAAGTATAGTAATAGGTCTAGAAGGTCTGCAGTCCTCACAAAAATAATGAAATTGTTAAACTAAACAGATACAACTCGATGTGGTACACCATGCCCCCGAAGTCGCAGAAACTATTGTTGCTCGTATTGATGAAGAGCGCGACTGAAGTGCAGTTTAACCTAGCCGGTTTGTTCAAGCCGTGCTACGAAGGATTCACAACGGTAATTGTTTCGAGTTCTCGTTCTCTTCGTTCGACAAGTCTCCGACTGAACGAACGTCTGTTTCAGATGATGAGCTCGTCGTTTTCGTACTTCACTGTTCTTTATTCGGTCTAGCTGAATATTTAGAAACGATGATCTTGTTAGTAGTCGCCAGCGAGGCTTAGCATTCAAAGACGTCGTTCTCGAAGGTAATGTGTAATTTCTTTCTTCAGTAATTTATAGGATTATTAGCCTTCAATTACTTGAACTCCACTCTCCACATAACCGGATACGTTTGTGGAACTTTACATCACTCCAACATAAAGGAATGTTTACTCAATGAAATAACTACTTTAACGTAAAATAAATATTTGCTGGTGCGGTCGACACCTTTGTTTACGCTTGAAACACTAAATTTGAGGTTTTTAGATTGTAAAACGTTACTGTGCGGATTGTGTAATCTTCAAACCGGCGTTCCTTTGATCGAAATTTCAAATCGGAGAACAAAAATAGTCCGTCGTTGCTAGTTTTCGATGAATGGAGCGGTTAATTAGCGCGTTCGAACCCGATGACGCAACCGTTGCATCATCTGCCATTTAGCGGCCGAAAGCACGATGGGACAACTGTGCTATAAGGCCTCTGAACGAATATTGAATCGTTATTATTACAATGAAATAGCAAACGAAGTTGTGTAGATACAACTCTGTGAAGTCTTAGTCTAGAAAAAGGGAACTGCACGACCTAAGAAAAACAAGTAGGGGAAGAAGTTGGGTTATGAGACGGGTTTTGTTTTTGGGCTGTAATTTTTTGCTTGATGAAGATATCAAAGAGACTTATGTACCGTTGGAAAGGTGAAGGAAATACGCAACTTTTATATGTAAAAAGATTCGTGATTTGATCAACAAGTAAAATTTTATGGCCAATTTTCCGAGGACATGTTTTTCGGCTTCCTGAAAAAAGTGGTTGGGTTGCGAGACACTCGGAAAAATCTACTAAAAGTGGTCAAATATAAAGTAAAACCCATGTAACTTTATGCAAAAATGAGTTTTTATTTATTTTAAAGACATTAAGTGACCAAAGGAGTTAAAAAGAATGGCAATAAATTGAGAAAAAGCAAAGAATAGCGAAGAAAAGTAAAAAAAGAACTATAATGAACGGATGGATTCGATAATGATCTTCCTCTTCCAAGTCGCTGTCACAATGTTTGCGCTAAATGTCTATTGGCCGACTGTGGCAACTCGCGTCTAGGTCGCGCCCTGATTGGTCCGTGTTTTTCTTTAATAACTCCTAAACAAAGCCGGGGATAACATTTTTGGAAAGGAAAATGTCGCTTGAAATAGTCTCAGGAACCACTCGCTTTTGGGATTTTCACGAATTTTGGGACACCCTGTAGAGAATTTAACTGTATCCTCGCCGCCGCGGACCCGAGGGTTTTTCTTAGATCGAGGCTTCACTGTAGTTGCATTTACATGTACACGAACATGAGCATGATTGTGTAGTAAGGAGTCGTTGTTATTTACAGCCACAAGATGAGGAATATTATATGTTCAACGAATGGCACACAGCGAGGACTTAATCTTCCGAAGAACAGTGATACACGTACAATAAACTTTGCGGATCGGTTTATAACGATGTCGCGAGTCGGTAGTGATTGTAGAGTTGTGACTGAATTGCAGACCCGTGTGAAATTTATCATACTTCATCCTTATCTAATAGACGCAAACCCGAAAGACTGTACAAATGATTTCGATAAGTTGCAAATATGATAACTGTATTCACAAAATCGTCTGATATTTTTTGCCTGCTGATCCAGAGTTTGAAACATCATTTTCAGAAGAAAATGTGTACGTACCTGTCGTATTGCAGGGGCGAATCCCGCCAGAATGATTACATAGAATGCCACACTCGCCTTGCAGAGCCAAAGCACGTCTACCTCGACTACGCCGGATCTATAAATTGTACACTAACGTATTCTCCGCTTTTTCATTCGGCGGGACGAGGGAAAATAAAGCAATTGTCATTGAAACATTTCTCATTCTTATTTAATTGATCGCCAGTCTCCCAACAGAAGTTACCGATGAATTCTGTAGGGACGACAGAACAATCAATATAATATCCGGGATGGAATGAATAATATATATCGCCGAGGTGTTGTCGAACGCTTTCGCGTGGCGTACACTTCACGCGTAGTCATTGTAGACCCGCGATCGAGAAAAATGGCCGTGATCGAGAAAGAATACAAGACCTATTGCTTCTTGCTTCGACTGATGGCCCTGTGGCCATTCGAGAACTCTCCAGGCGCGAAAATTCGGAGAATATTGGTGCCTATGATCCCATTGACCAGCATTATGATTCAGGTAATTAACTGCAATATTTTCTCAGGGGCTGTGTACTCTGTTTTATTTTCACGAATTTTTTTTCGCAGAACTGTCGAATATTTTCTTTCAAAATTTTTACACACGTATTCGTGGGCATTCGAAGTACACGTGCGATTTTTCTCCAAATCGAAACAGTGAAAATTACACGAGATATGAACTTCTTTTCAGATCTCACTGATCCCCTCGGAGGTCACGTTCAAGAACATACTTATGGTACTGACGTTCGGTTTACCAATGTTCTTGTTCTTCTGCCGATACATCGGCATAATCTATACGTTTCCAACTGTAAGTGAGAAACGAGGAACTCGCTTATGAATCACGCTCGCAAGATCTTATGGTGTGTTACGTGGTTGTGTGACTTCTGTGTGACTTCAGATCAGATTTATTTTCGAAAATTTGCAATCCGACTACAATATGCTGCAAAATCCGATCGAAGTGGAGATATTGTTGAAACGCGCATATAGTTCGAGACGCGTTGTCCACGCGTTTGTGTGTAAGAATCATTGTTTCAATGACAATCTAGTGTTAAATTGTGCGACTGTTACTATTACCGTCGAGACGCGCCACGTCTTCGAAATTTCGCGTTTCCCTCGACTAATTGTACAGGACGATTCCGGATGTGATTTTAAGCATAATTTTCCTTTGCCGTTTCGCGCCGAGGCGTTTCGTTCTCGAGTTATCAATGAAAGAAACACGGCAGCCCGCGCGGAGCGTAGTGTCAGCGCCGCGCTGTCGTCGAGTCGTGAACAATAGAAATTGATTTCAGCATTGATTAATTTCTTGCTTGACGCACAGCGACTGTCGTGAATTTCAGGTATAGCAATCGGAGCGACCTTGTACGGACACATTATCATTTGCGGTCCGATACTACTCGATTTTCTGAAGCCCCTGAACGAGACCAGGCCCCACGTATTACACTCGTTCGGATTTTTCGTTCAGGAAAGACTGTCCGTCTATTTGGTGTCGTTGTCCTTGTTAGCGACGATCATACAAGGAACTTTAACCATAATCTGCTCGGAGTCAACGCTTTTCGTCATCAGTCAGTACTGCTGCGGATTGTTCGAGATCGCTAAGTATGATCACGATCGATCAATCATTCGGAATGATTAAAAATATTTCCAGACTCGTATTCGCGATTGATCATATTTCTGGTAAGTTCTATTGACAGCACTCTCGATCTCCCAGTTATCGATTTCGAAGTCTCATCGACGCATCGGCTTACGAGAGGGACCAGGCCAGGCAAAGATACCTGATGAAGGGGAGCGTGCGCCATGCTGTCGACATTCACACGAAAGCGATCGAGTCGGTACTTACGGTTTAAATTTCACGGAAACTTTCATTTCAATTTCTAAACGTACTCTGTTCCCCGCTGCGTGATCTCGCCCTAATGGAATCGTTGCGACCATGCGAACGCAGTTTCGTCAGGATGTTCGGCTACGCCGCGAGAATACCTTACTTGATCGCGATCGTCGTCGTGGTCGTGTCCATGTCCTTGAATCTGTTCCGTGTGAGTATCGTCGACCGTGTCGACTTCCATCAATTTTCTATAAGAATTAACTTGAATTAATTTATCACAAGAATTCCTCTTAATTCGTAAAAATTAATTTTAACTCGAACTTCCCCACAATGTACATTATTTTGTACAAAAATTCCCAGTTATTCACGTTTTTATACTGCATGAAAATTGGGAATTTTGTTGTGCACGTTCCTTAACACTAGGTTTACTGGACCCGTCGAAGTGACGGGTTCGAAAGTTGTAAAGATAGTTCCCTGAGAAATTGTTCACCTCTATTTCTTTGGTTATAAATATAGAATTGGAACGGAAGTTTGTGTCGTTCGTAAATCAAAATTGAAAGCTGCAATTCAGATATTTATTCATGGATTTATTCAATAACATATAACTCTTTTTGCCATTTTCGTGTTATTGAATAAACGCATGAACAAATACCTTAATTTCATCTTCGATTCTTAATTTTAGAATTAACCCAACATTATTGGAAAGATGGCCAAAAATTTGGACGAAAACATACAGTGGATAACAAAAATAAGTTAATACTGATATTTTCAATAATCAAATCACGATAACAGTAATATTTATTCACTTATAAAAATAAACAAGTTGATTACATGTTTAATGGTAATGTTGAAAACAAAATTTATCACGATAATCACAGTGATCTGAAGAGTTATCAAGGTATTGATCTTTCTATACTAAATATACAAAATTTGGTGTGGCAAAAGTAAGTTAACGTATCGTTTAATAACACTGTCCAACACCAAATTTGTTTCACAATTACATCGTGATGGTGGTACTTATAGAGTTTTATGCGCTGATTCCGAATCTCCCCTTAATTTTTCCTAGAGTCTAGGAAATCTAGTACCACCATTACAATGTAATTGTGAAACAAATTTGGTGTTGGACAGTGTTACTAAACGATACTTTAACCCTTAGCACTCGAGTGGTGACTCGGAGTCACCATTAAAAATTGCTATACCGTTATTCAAAATTTGGTTCAA
>CM052284.1:2444554-2461158 GCA_028455765.1 Lasioglossum oenotherae | reverse complement strand
GGTATTTAGAATTCGAACAGTTCAGCTTGATACTCGAAGTGGTAAGGTGAATTTTGTTAGAGTGCGTGCGATCATTATTAAAATGCCGAAAGTTCGGAACAGTAGGGTTTCACTGATGAAAAGCTGGATCGAGGACGATCCCAATTTCATTATTGACGAAAATAATGAAAGTAGTATTTACTGTGAAATGTGCAATAAAAGTGTAAAGTGCGATAGAAAATCGCAATTAATTCAACATATTAATACTTCCATGCACAAAAAAAAAATAGTGATCAAGCAAATATTACGATATAGGTTTATCATTAAATGAATCGATAGGAATATACAGTAGTGGACAAAAGTTTAAGACCGCTCTAAATAAGACGATAACTTTTTTAATATTGTACTATACGATTTGAACATTTTTGGGAAGCTAGAGCAATTAATTAGTTTACTGAAGGATGTGAAAAGAAATTTTTTCAAAAATCGCAATTGATCGGAATTGTTGAAAAAATACTAAAAGTTGATTTTTTAACCTTTTTATGTGGGCCTATATTGAAAATTTAAAAAATACGTTGTGGATCTGTATCAATTAAATACATTCTGAAAATTTCGTCAAAATTCTCGACGTTGCAACGAGCAATAAACGTTTAAAGATGGTAAAAATTGCAAATTTTCACGATTTATTGCCGAAAATAAATCGAAATACTCCAGTATAACTGTGAAATGTCTGTTAATACCTCAATATTGTACCTAGCACTTAAATTTAGCGAAAAATTTGCATATGTTTCGAGCATATTTGCATGTTTTTCGTGCATAAATGTCAAATGCATTTTGCATATTTATCGTGCATAAACATCCGCGGTCTAGTTATAATAATACTTCACTTGTTGAATTATCTCCGTCACTATGAATATTACGACATTACGGTTCGATTTCAGATGATGAGTTCGTCCTTCTCTTATTTCACGACGATCTGCTCGCTCAAAGGGAACCCAGCGCAACCATGATCCCAGCAGTAACATAGTACAACTTGAGTGCTTCATAGAGTAGAAAATTGGTATACGGAGTACGTGTAGTTCTGCATACTTGTAGATCAGAGAGTAGGAAGATAGGAACGCGTCTTTATTTTCATGAAGCCATATTTATGTAACAGGTAAATTTTCTCCGAAGGAAAAGCACTTCCCTTCACGAAGTTTGTTAGACACAGTTTACGTACTCGAAGAAGTGGATCTATAAAAACGAGCACTATCGAGTACATACGTGCATACTGATGTGTTGAACCGTTGCTCAGTTAGATTCGCAAACAATCGAAGCACACGGCAATTTGAAACTGAACGGAGGATCACGTCCGACTTCCTCGCGCATTCTTTTCACAAAATCGGAGAACACCGCAAGGGGAAAACACTATAATTTAGCTGTCCGTTTCCGAGGTCCGAATGGAACAATGCGCGTGTCGTGGCACGCGAGAAATTTTTAAGGACAATTTTCAGTGACGCCGTGAATCCCACAGGTGAGCATGATCCACTGAATAAAGTATGAACGCAAGCACTCGCCGGGCCGTTCCTTCAGTGCCGGTCCTGCAGATGCGATTCGTCAGCCGCGGAAACATGAAAGTCTTTCGCGAAACTTCCTACAATCTGAGCCGCAAACTTTTAATACTGACCGGACTGTGGCCCTTCACCGGTCGCGTAATCAATCTCGCGGTCAGAGTCGCATGGTGTTGCTTTATAATCTCCTTCGAGGTTCTCCAGGTGAGAATCTCTCGTTTGTGCAGTCGGTTATACAGTGGCCGAAATTTCTACAAGTCGCCTTGTTTTTAATAGATATTTTAAAAATATCATTTTTGTTCATTTATCGTATCTGGTCTTGTACCTTGCAGACACTCGGATAGAGGGACTGTTTGTTTGTTCTGTTTTTTTTCTGTGTGGTGCGGAACACCAGTGCGAAGTTTCTATAAAGTCACTTAGTGTTCCTCTGTATTCTGAGCAGAGGACTACGGAAAACTGCGAATATTCTGAAAGTATTAGTTTTAGAACTCGCAGAAATCCTGTTTGTTATAATTTGATTCACGTGTATGAGAATGCCGAGAGGAAAAGTACTTAACAAGTGAAGAGAAAGCTTCAATCGATGCTTATAAAGATATGAGCTGCTCTAACTCGCACAATTGCCAAGAAAATTAATCGGTCATATACCGTGATTAATAATTATATCGATTTACGTGAAAATTACGGAAAAAATCATTTTAAAGGTGGTAATAAAAAATTGTCAAAGAGACAACATTCATTATTAATGAGGTCTGCGACTAAGGAAAGGATAAATGCAGCACAATTTCGAGCTGAATTGGAGGTCCCAGTAACAACAAAACGTGTGCAACAACTTTTCAATTCGTCTGGTCAAAACTGCAACGTGAATCAGGTCTTAAATAAGTACATAATTAGGCCCCTATTGATTTCGCACGGGCACAAAACACAGTGACTTTATAGAAATTTCGGTGAGTGTAGTTCTACCGTGAGAGTCTAAAATGATTCTACATTATATTTACAGCAAATTTCACAGAAATCAAAGTTGCGATGTTGTAGTACATGGTGTTTCTAGTATCACAATCGTGTATAAACACACATCTTAGAGAATTACGTTTCCAATGTTTTTCAAACAAATTCCTATCCGAAGTAGGTATTTTACGAACGTGTCAAAAGTGAATATACGCAGCAAAAGTACTTCAAAGATTGTCCAGTGAAGTGGTGTCCTGGAAGCAGTAATTTCTTAATGAGCGTGAGTTCGTGTAAATTTTCATCCAGCGTTGATTACTTTGAAATTCTTAGTGCATAAATAGAATTATGAGTGAAAAACGTACGGAAACTTCAGACGACATGAGCAAACTTATTGCTCAATTAAGAAACGAAGGAAAATCATTTCGAGAAATAGGGAAAATAGTAAATCGTTGTCATGGAACGTATAAAGATACGAAAAGTGTAAATCAACTTTTCTCGTTCCGATCGTCCGAGGAAGTTAAATTGAAGTAGAAAGCCGATTAATTACACGAATAGTGAGAAAGATCCCACTACGAGTGCAGTGAAATACAAAGAAATCAAAGAATCGCGTTTTGCGATTGCAATTCGCAGAAAAATTCATAAACAGACCGCTCCAATTTTGGAGCACCGTATTATTCACTGATGAAAGTAAATTCGAAATTTTTGGAAGAAAAAGTACGGAATTAGAACCGAAAAATCTTGTTAGTACAGTGAAACACAGCGGTGGAAATATTATGGCTTGGGGTAGCATTAGCTTTTATTAACAATACGATGCATAGATTTCAATGTCCAAATGTTTTAAGAACTTTAGCTGCAAGCGTTAGAAGAGTTCAGTTGCCAGATTTGTGGATCTTTCAGCCAGATCGAGATCCTAAACATACAGCAAAGATTGTTAAGGTTTGGTTGCAACAAAATGCTCTAAATCAACTGAATTCTTCACCGCAAAGATCTCAACGTAATATAGAATTTGTGAAAAAAATATTAGAGTTGAACTTACGCAAAATGAAAATTACGACCAAGGGAAACCTTAAAATCGGACTACTAAAAATATAGAATGATATTTCTGTTTCAACAACACGTAAGTCGGTTGCATCCATGCCAAAACGATTAGCAGCCATAATTAAAGCTAATGATGGATCAAAAAAGTATTACATCTACGTAGCTTTATTAATAGATGAACATAAATCATTCTTAATTAGTTGTGTATACTCACTTTCGATTCATATCTTTACAAATCCTCAACTATGTTATGTTGTATCCCAAATATTATTTATTAGATTGAATTACGTTTTCTACATTTAATTATCATCAATCTACACTTGATGTTTTTCGAATAACTTTTCCATTAATGTAACACATATCTAATAATTGCTAAATCAATGCTCACTGTATATGATCTCGAGTCAACTGTCTTTCAGCTTATACTACTGAACAATCATGGTATCACGTTCATTCGTCTGGTCTATTTCGTCTCATTCTCCTGCACCGTGACGATACTGCTCATAAAGTATGTCATCGTGATGTTGCTTCAAGACTTAGTGAGTTTGTACAGTCAACCGAAATTTTTCTGGTCATCCATTATTGGAATTTTTCTGAATTATTCTAGTTGAAAAAATCGCTAGAGAACCTAGCTCGATGGCACAGCTCGACCGACGAAACGGAAGTTCGGATTTTCGAAAAATCCGGCAACGAGCAGAGGCGTACAGCCATCATTTTCTTAAGTAATACGCCAAGAGAAAACATTTGTAAACGTATGAATTGATTTTTAAAAATTGGGAAGCTTTGTCAAGCAATTTTTAATTTTTTTAGGCTGATTTTAAGATAGTGGGGACAAAAATATAATCTTATTTTCAGTGGTGGTATCAAATTTTCGGGGAATTACATATCAGTTTAATTATGACGCAGTCTAATTACTACGTTTCAGGTGCCGGAACCGCGTGCGTGGTTATTTGTCAGTTAACTTTACTGTCGCCGATATTGTTGAACATAGTGGCGCCTTTGAACAATTCTCGTCCGGTACGTTTCATACTGGTGATACAGTTCGAACAAGGAGACGACTACTTCGTTGCAATATACGTCTATTTCTTTATTGCCTGTGTGATGTTGGTATTAATCTTAGCAATAACCGACTGCATAATGAGCATAATGATGCATTACCATTCAGCAGTCTATAAGACAATCAGGTACACAAGGATGAAACCATTTAATGATCTGAAAAAATTGGTAGTTGCAATAAATGTCTTTTTGTACAGTTACCGAACAAACGTAGCGATCAACGAGTGGCTCAACCCGGAGAACATAACTTTCGAGAAAGATCATCGCCTCTATCAGAGAATTTGCGAAGTGATAGATCTCTATCAGGACATTCAGAGGTACTGCGACTGTTGAACGATACTCGCACATCGTGATCGAAGAGTAACGCAGTTTTTACTGTTAAAGCGACTTTGAATGTATCATGACGATTATAACGATGCCGTATTTCATTATTATCCTGCTGTTGACTTTCTCTTTGTGCATTTATTTGTTCCAAGTGAGTACTTCAAGCAATTATACCAATCTCCTCAACTTTTCACGAGACTTCAAGATTATATATATATTTTTTTACAGAACACCCTGTATATTGTCCTCGATATTCTTGTAGAGCGTATAAAGACGAATCCAACGAGTACAAACACCATATCATTACGATCATTCAATCTCGAGACATTCGTGTCTGAAGGATTCATTCATAGATTAGGTTTGTTCCTTTCAAACGCGAATATCTCGAGATAGAATGATCGTAATGGTATGGTGTTTGTACTCCTTGGATTCGTCTTTTTGTGCCCCACAAGAATATCGAGAAGAACATATAGGGTGTCCTATAAAAATAGTTACAAATTACAAAACTCTTTGTATGTCAGTCTGTCGAGATTGTCCACACAACTACACAACTCAGTTTGACCATTGTAAATTCGTCGATATGTGTAATCCAACTTTTCTACGCCTATCGAGAGAACAACATATGTCAGATCTACATTGACAATTCCGTGAACGTGTACCACGAAATGTGAGTACACTTTCTAGTCCGATAATCTGGAAATCGTCTGAAATATTTCTCGTCAACTCAGATGTCAAACTCCATGGTATGCGTTGCCACTCAAGGTACAAAAATTGTTTCTTCATGTATTACAAAGAACGTCGAAGGGCTGTGTTCCACTTATAGGTGGCATTTTTGTTCCGTCGAGAAAGGGTTTTACTTGGGTAATTTGAATAATAATTTTCAATTCTGTTTTTCGATCAGCCTGAAAGTTTGAACATTTCACATTAATTTCAGATGCTCAACACAGCATTCTCGTACTTTACCGTGATGTATTCGCTCCGGTATGAACCTTGATCCTGAAATATGGAAAAATGGCCAACGTTTAGAAACAAATTGCTTCTCGAAGAGAGACCTGTAAAAATGATAATGACTTCGTTAGTTTCCCGATGGCACTGTCACTGGCTTATGAAAACAAACGAGATGTGTATGCAGTATGCACCAAACAATGTCCTCTTATTCCACACATTAAAATTGTTGAAATATTATTTTTTAATTCGTCCCTCTGAAATGAAATCCTTTGTAATACGTTCAATCACGTGTAGATTTCGAATGTTCTGTAAACTCTTTCGGAACCAGTTTGACCGCAGATGTTACCAAAATTACCCACACGATTCGTTCGCAGCGATTTCAATAGAAAATTACAGTGGATGTTGCATGCAGCCTTCTGCAACAAGCTATCAAACTTTGTACGTATATCTACAGGAATATTTCGCCTCTGCATAATGCAGTAACATTATCGTTTGAATGCATCTCGCATTCTTCATCCTTTGCTGAACTAATTCAGTTTTACATCCAGCAAATGCTATTTACGAACATAACATCCCATCGCCGGCAGCAGCAATGTAAATACACAGTACAAAGGACAATTTCTTTATTTTGCGCAACAGATTTCACTATACATGTACAGGGTGTAACAAAATTATACGTCGTGGACACCATAGCGCGATTCTACACCCCCAATTTAGTCGAAAATGACGTAAGAAAAAACAAGGTAAAGAAACCAACAATTTTTTTAAGGATCAAGATTTTTTTAATTTTTATACCAAACTTTTCTTTTAAAATCTACAATCTTAAATCTTAAAAGAAAATTTTGGTATAAAAATTTAAAAAATCTTAATCCTTAAAAAAAAGGTTGGTCTTTTAACCTTGTTTTTCACGTTCAAGGTCAATTTTGCGGGGGGTTTCTTACGTCATTTTCGACTAAATAAGTGACAACCCGGTACAGGGTGGTCCACCTAAATGTACTACGAGTGTTTATGGAATTTTCAATTTTTACATACGTCTTTTAAGAAAGCGGGATCAAATGGAATCTTATTTTCAGTGGCAGTAGCATGTGTTAGTAGTGTGCGTTAGGGGTTGAGGGTGAAGACCTTCGCCCTCCACCCGTTCATTGTGTCAGAAGGACGTATCGATTGTCCTCTGACACGGTTCTCCGGTAACACGTTTCCCCATTCTTCAATGGAACATTGCTACTCCCCTCCCGAGGTAGTATTTCTCGGAAAATTGTCGATACTCAAATTGTGATCATTTTAACGGCAAACCTACCGACCATCAAAAGTGACTGATGTGTATAATATTATGAAAATAACAAGATTAAATGTTTGTCTAAGCTTCAAAACGCTTCAAAAAGTTTCCGAAATTGGCTCGATTAATGGATTAAATCGAAACAACCAGATTTTTTTCTTTGAGACATTCATTTATTACTTGAACGGTGAAAGAATAGAGCTCTTAAACAAAAAAGGGACGGAAACTTATTCCCATACCCAATATACCATAACTGTCTCAGCTGAAGGAAGCCAGCTAAATATCTTCTTTATTGTTAATGGCACAGAAAAAATATTTTTGGCATAATTTAAATGGTATCGAAGGAGGAATATCATAGAAGAACAATTTCTTTTTTCGCAGTTTTTTCAAGGTCGTCGTTATTTTTTAGCGGGAAAACTTATTTCTTTTTTACTCCATCTTGTTAATGAATTAAGTACATTCAAATGTATTTTTTCAGCCGCTATAAGACGTAGTGAAAAAAGTTGTCCCGATAAAAAAAATAACGATGACCTCGTAAAAACTATGAAAAAATAACCAGACAAAAGAAATTGTTCCTCTATGATATTCCTGCTTCGATACCATTTAAATCATGCCATAAATATTTTTTGTGTCATTCAAAATAAACGAGATATTTAGGTGGCCTCCTTCAGCTGAGACACCCTGTATACTGGAGTCAAAAAATATATTCAATAGATTCCCCCACGAAAACACCTTTACAATATCAATAATTGTCAAATAAAAAATCTGAAATGGTTCATTTGACGCCTCGCAGTAGGTTTAGTGTTAAAGCCTCTATGTTTGCAACGTGGTGCTGATTTTCCTCCAAGATAATTTTACACGGTCAGGGAAATTGATGACCCATTTCTCTCCCCCCAAAAATGCTGCAAACTCGTCAGGAAAAATGTTCAAATTTCCGGACAAACGAATCTTCCAATTGTAAAACTAGAAAAATTAACAAAATTATCGCTAGACTGCGGATCTTCATGCACATTTGCGAAGAAATTTTTCGAATTTTTCAATACGAATAAAGAATTTCGATATTCGTTTGCTCGTAGCGTGAGGGGAGTTCAACAGCAAGAGTGTAAGGACTGTTTTTTGTACGGTCATCATTAATGCATCCCGTTTTTTACCCTTGCCGTCGGAAAAATCCCGGTAGTCGGTCGTTTTCGAAATTACAGCTTGTGCCAGTCATTCCACGGGGACTGTCCCCTCCATCGCGTTGTCAATTCGAGAAAGGGGGAGAGACCGTTTGTACAAAAACATCGGCGAATCGATCGCGTTCCAGTCACGTTCCCGACGTCGTGCCACGATGATAGTCGTCGACGTAGCTCTTGCCGATGACTTCGGTACTGTTTGGAACATCTTCTTGCCTCTCGTGATGCTGGCCAACTCATCACACTGTTCTACAACCGAACATGAAGTGACTGTGTTCGACATTGCGTGCTCGACAGTGTCTTCGTTCCGCTCGGAAGGGTCCTCGACAGTTTCACCCGATCATCTTCTTCAAGTACAATAACGCAGATCTGCAACATTGAATCGAATTAAACATTTAGTGATTTCATTGCGAACTGTGCCACTAAAGTGTCGAATGCGGCTTTTGTGTTCAAGATATTTAGTTATCAATAGACTGCGGATTTTTATGCGTTTATAACAAAGACGGGTACGTACAATTTAAACCAGCGGACATATTTAAAAGACTGTTTAGGATTCAACGTCGTATAAGTCAGTTTAAAATGTCGCGGGCGAGCGATACGGCCCTCCGTACCTCCCCGCGTTACACGGACCCAGGATTTACGCTACTGGGGATCAACTGTACGCGAATCCCATGTTTTTGACGATTCCCGGTGTCGCGCTCGTGATGCATGATCACGTGATTACCGAGAACCACCGTTAATCGCTCGTCTTACCTCGTCGATGAGATTCGTTCACACGCGTCTAGGGATTGCAATCCCGCACCATTTTCAATCCCGCGGGATTGATGTGGGATTTATTTCAATCTCTAATTTTTCCAAAATAAATTTAAAAGTTGTTTCTGCGGTGATCAGAGTTGAATCTGTTCTGCAGATTACTTCAAGTCCCACCTTAATTGCTTCCAGACGTAACTTCAAGTCATTTATTTTGGACCATTCTACATCGGTGAAATATATTTCAGATTCGATGTCGATTCAAGCCTTGCATACGCATAATCTTAAGTTGTGAAAACGTTCCACTATACTAAATAAATTATTCCAACGAGTCTTGCAATCTAAAATTAATTCTAGATTTTTTCCCAGTTCTTCTTGCACATATTTCTGCAAATAAATGTCATTTTTTGTTGGTGTGACTTTTTAAAAATCGCAAAATTTCGATTATAAGCATAGTCCTGCAAAATTTGCGGGGATCCCGCATCACCTATTTAAGAAATGCGGGACCAAGAAATGACACGGGATTGCAATCCCTGCCCGCGTCACACGTCAATCGCGCCCTTTGCTCAAGTCTTTTCGCTCCGCCATACGGGATCCTCGACAATTGCGCTCGCCCGTCCGCGCCCATTCGTTTGGACTTGTTCTCGTTTACGCGATTGCGTGTAATAAACCACGTCTCACCACCTAACGTGCAACGAGTCTCCAATTCTTTCGTTCGGCCTTTTTCCGCTCACGCTTCCCACACGATTCCCCAATCCGGACTCCCGTCTGTGTTCGCACCCTTTCGATCCTTTCATCCATTTTGCATACAGTCCACTCCTAAACCTAAATTAGTCCCGGGTTCCCGAACGAAGATTTAACGCCACCAGTGTATTAGTTTCACCTTTTCCTTTTCTTTTTATTCAGCTATAAAACCCCACATGCGATTATTAGCAGCATGCACGCGATTGTGCACGCTTACATTACAAAGATAAGAACTTAGAATCTTGACAATATGGTGGAACATTTCCGAATACAATTCTAAAGGTGCAAACAGTGAGTCTTAAGAAATTTATGTACATAAAGTAAAAGGCACCTATTGTACAGGGTGGAAAGTAACCCTTGTTGCAAAGTTTGTAAACCAAAGCATCTCTATTATTATCGTTTCTCATTTTCTTCGGGGGCCAATTTTATTAGTCTCTTTTTAGCTCGTTAGCAAGCCGGGAGTTGGATCACATGTGACCCGTTTTTCACATACTACAATGTGAACCTTCTCCGGCCCTCCGCCACACCTGTTCTTTGCTATTAACCCTTAACACTCGAGTGGTGACCCAGAGAATAGCCACGAAAAATTGCTGTACCATTATTCAAAATATTGTTTACATTATTAAATATGTTGGTATCTAGTCAATTTCTTAAACATTTAAGTATTGTTCAAGGTATTATATCAAAATAAACGAGGAATTAATCTAGCTAGGAAGAAATGTTTAATTTTCGAGTTCAAATAGCTCCGAGTGCAAAGGGTTAACACTTGATTAACCCTAGCACTCCTTCACGCGGACTACCAACGGGGCGCTCCTCGCGAGCCCATACTCTTCTTTATTCATTTCTCCTAAGAAAAAATTATTTAAAACAAAAGTTTGGTGATATTTAAGCGTGCGATACTTTATGAACATTCTATATTTATCATTCTATATATATCTATTATTTATTATCTTATTATTTATTATCTATCTATTATTTATCATTCTGTATTTAGATGTGTATGTACACAATAGAATAATATAAGATAGTGTATACATCAATACTACTCTGAGCTCGATTCTTCAAATGACAAACACGAATGACAAGATACAACATTCATAGAATGCTTTCTGCATACACGATTTTTACGTTTATAGCATTTTTGTTTGGGCCTCGATATATTATATATATATATATATTATTATATTAGGTGAAGTAAAAAGTTCTGAGCGTTTTTCGCTTTATAAATAAATTTATAAATAAAGCGAAACACGCTCAGAACTTTTTACTTCGCCTAATATTTGATCCTTAGTTCTGGGATTATTTGTTATTTTTTGGAGATGAGAGGAGCGTTCGAGTCCGCTCGCGTCAGTGTTTTTCTTTTCTATGCACTGTAATCTTTTTTCTATAGCAGCAGAACCTTCTGGATATCAAACTATAATGTATACACGACGATGAATCATTTTTTCAGAACTTTTCACCCAAGAAAAATAGTCCTAATTTCAACTTTTTCCAACCTGTTGGCTCGAGGAGCCCCCTCCATAGGAGTGCTAGGGTTAATGAGATAATTAAGAGAAGAAAGAAATTTTTCTTTGACTCTTCTGTCTTGCAATCAATTTTTATTTTGCATCAAGACCCGCAGTCTAGTTATGAATTTCATAGATAGCGGATCTTTGTGCAAAATAAAAATTGTCCACCTGAATCGCAACAAACCGTAGTGACGTAGAAATTAATTTTCTCTCTGAATATGTTCAACAGGCAGAAAATGATATAAAAGTGTCTTTGAATTCGTCGAATGTTTTTAAATTACACCTACTCGAAGGATCGTCGAAGAAGTACGCCCTTACGCGAGATAATTACAATCAAACCTGTTTTGACACAAAAAATATTCACAAGCTTCATAAATAGCCATGACAAATAATTTTTCACGACATATTAGGTGAAGTAAAAAGTTCTGAGCGTTTTTCGCTTTATAAGTAAAGCGAAAAAACGCTCAGAACTTTTTACTTCACCTAATATTAAAGAAAATTTTGTTTTATGCGGTGGAGAGGGACCGCATAGAAAAGGTCTCGCTTAGAAAATATGTCGAAGCTTTACGAAATAGCGAGAAAGTGCTTTCCAAACAAAATAAATGATTAAATTACACATGGAAACATTTCAAAAAATTTTTATTTCGCATTCTAAACATGGAGAAATTTTCAAAATCTACGTAATCCAATACATGTACAGGGTGTCCTGCTGAAATGAGATCAGCAGGATATCTCGGAAGACGTTGTCGTTATCAAAAAAGTGTTCCTACAAAAGTTGTTTGGTACGGCGAGCTACATTACGTAGTATTAATTGTTTTCTTGTGGGTGGAGTGGTGGAGGACATTTCTAGGTCACCTTGATTTTTTTAAATGGAATGTCCTACTTTTTATACCACAGATCAATAGAGTATCAAATTACGAGTATAAAACTGACCTTCATATATCCTAAACCTAATAGTTAACGAAATATTATCGAAACAATTTTCTTTCTTCTTTGGATAATATCTCGTTAGCTATTAGGTTTGGGACATATGAAGGTCAACACTTTTATACTCATAATTTGATACTCTGTCGATCTATGTTATAAAATGTAGGACATTCCATTTAAAAAAACCAAGGTGACCTTGGAATATCCTCCACCACTCCACCCACAAGAAAACAATTAATACTACGTAATGTAGCTTGTCGTACCAAACAACTTTTGTAGGAACACTTTTTTGGTAACGCCAACGTCTTCCGCGACATCCTGCTATCTGATATTCAAATACCGCGTAAAAAAGATCGCACAAAACAAATCGCATAAAAACAGGTTTGACTGTACTAGTGAGTTTCGAAGACGCCAGGTGATTAGGGTAAATAAGCCTGGAAGTGGACGGTGCAAAATTGTTTGAAAAATTGTCTCTATTAAAATCGTTAAATCTGCGAACGATACAGACAATTTGTTTTTTTGCACAAAGATCCGCAGTCTGAATACGAGTAATATAAAAATGATTTACCAGCACGACCACGGACCACTGTCGCCGAATGCAACGATGAAGAAAACACGATCTCAGTACTGCAACCACCTAAACAAGACTGACACCGTTGTCATATCCACAAAATCCACGTAGCGTCCGTGAACATTAAAAATTCATGGAGGGGGTCGCGAGGCACAATAGAAAGGAAAAGCCACAAAGTTGCGGAATGTCGGTAGAACCGACCATTTCCGGTTCGAACAAAAAACCGGTATTAAAGTCTGAATTGAACGATTCCCAAGAAATTCGACCGTTCGATATGTCACCGTTTACCCGCAATTTCTTCGGAATTCCCGCGGGAAAGTCGGGGAGAAACATTTTTCGAGAAAGTCGAAGGGATCGTCGAGTGTCTCGACGCAGACGTGTGCGACCCCCCGGACGAACATGAACTTCTCCGGTTATCGTTACTACAAGCTCAATTATGAGATTCTGAAGTTCCTGCGACTATGGAACACGGAGCCAAAGACGCCGGAAGTACTTCTCAGGCTCGTTCTGCTTTATTCCTTTCTCATGGGCAGCGTTGTTCAGGTAAACGTTGTTCTCTGTACGTGGAATTATTAACCCTTTGCAATCGGTCAAAATATTGTTTACATTATTAAACATATCGGTATCTAGTCGATTACTAAACATTTACAGTAGCGGACGAAAGTTTAAGACCGCTCTAAAGAAGACGATAACTTTTTTAATATTGTTGTATACGATTTGAACTTTTTTGGGAAAGCTAGAGCAATTAGTTTACTAAAGGATGTGAAAAGAAATTTTTTTAAAAATTGCAATTGATCGGAATTGTTGAAAAAATACTAAAAGTTGATTTTTTAACTTTTTTATGTGGGCCTATGCTGAAAATTAAAAAAAATACGTTTTGTAGATCTGTGTCAATCAAACGTGTCCTGAAAATTTCGTCAAAATCGGTTGACGTTGCAATGAGCTACAAAATGAGGTAAAAATTGCAGATTTTCACGATTTATTGCCGAAAATCCTTACGAAAAGATTTTCTTTATGAAATTTTTTGAAACATGAAACATATATTTTAAATTTTCATTAAGGGCCCAAATAAAAAATGTTTTACAAAATGCCTTTTTTATTTTTCCCTGTAACTTTATAAATTATAATTTTTGGAAAATCTTTTTTGCATATCATTTCGTAAACCAAGATTTTCGGCAATAAATCGTGAAAATCTGCAATTTTTACCATCTTTAAATGTTTGTAGCTCATTGCAACGTCGACCGATTTTGACGAAATTTTCGAAATACGTTTAATTAACACAGATCTACAAAACGTATTTTTTAATTTTCAACATAGGCCCACATAAAAAAGTTAAAAGTTCAACTTTTAGTATTTTTTCAACAATTCCGATTAATTGCAATTTTTGAACAAATTTCTTTTCACATCCTTTAGTAAACTGATTGGTCTAGTACAATATTGAAAAAGTTATCGTCTTCTTTAGAGCGGTCTTAAACTTTCGTCCGCTACTGTAGGTAATGTATGAGGTATTATACTAATTTCATATGCACAAAATTCGAAAAATCATAGGGAACGGAAATATCGGGAGAAGTGATTCATTTTCCAGGTAAAATAGCTTCGAGTGCAAAGGGTTAAATTAGCTGGAGTCATTGTTGTTTGCATAAATGATTCGTAACAAGGAATAAATGAATTTTAGGTGGCTGCTCTGTGCATGAACGAATACAGCGTAACAGAGATGTGTAGAATAGTGATATTCATTCACTGCTCTTACTCGTTCTTCAACAAATATCTGATGTTGTATATTCACATTAAAAAAGTAAGTTGGCGGGAACCGCTGCTGTTGTCGTTAGACTGCCGATCTTTACGCAAAATAAAAATTGTTTGCGTCAACATTGCGAGACATACTTAAACCAGATAGCTAGTTTGTTTCTCTCTTTAGTGGTTTTATATCCACAAAATTACGAAGATCATGTACAATGGAATTATTCTGGGTCGAAGGAAACGTTTAATTTCCAAGTTAAAATAGCTCCGACTGCGAAGGAGTTGTAAGACATAATACGTAGCTACTTACAAATTCATTTAATCGTGCCATTGTTCGAGATTACACTCGCTCGTTGTTTCCATAAAAGCGTAAAATCCGCAGTCTAGTTACAACGTTATGTATACACACATCTTATTCAGCGGTTAGTCTTGATCGTGAGAATTGCTCTCGCGTCAGGTGAAGTTCTTGTTCGCGCGCGTCGAACAGGACTGGAACAGGTTGGATAACATGGACGAGTACGACATACTGAAGAGTTATACCGAGAGTAGCAAACTCGTCCGAACGATTTTCATACGTAAGGAGAAGAGAACATTTTTCAAAGCATTTTTAACGAAATAGAAATGGCCAAAAGTTCGGTTATTGTGTTTAACACTGAACTTACCACGGTCAAATGACCGGTTTTATATGTTTCCCAATTATCGAAATGATAAAAATCCGTTTATGGAAATTAATGGACGGAATTACAGACGATCTCTATGAATTTATCGTTGCCATTTTTATAACGCGATATTTACCAGACAGTTTTAACGCTTGGTAGGTTTAGTGTCAAACGATGAAAATTATAGTATTCGCAGTACCAGGGTCATTCGTTACGGCGATGTACGGGTACGCACCTGTAATCCTCGACTTGCTGATGCCTCTGAACGAATCTCGCCCCAGAAGATTTTTGTTCGCAGTCGAGTTCATCGTGATCGATCCGATCGAACACTTCGTGTCGATCAATACCATTCTAACTATCATTATCTTCTTGGGAGTCGCGACGATGACCATTATCGACGGGTCTGTCGTCATGTTCATTATGCACAACTGCGCCATGTTCAAAATCGCTGGGTAAGGCTCTGAAACATCAATTCTGAACGATTTCAATTATTCATTAATTAATATTAATAACTCGTAGCCATCGTCTGCAACGTGCGATCAACGCTAAGGAGACACTTTCAGTTCGTACGAAATTAGTCGAGGCAACAATGATTCATCAAGGAGCCATCGAGTCAGTATACTAACTGGACCAGACTCGTACCCCCACTCTACCTTCCTCGAGTCTCCGCCACACCGAAACAACCGAAGTGGGTTGTTTTTTCCTCTCCTCCTTTACTGCTTTCACTATCCCATTCCAGCACCATGAGCACACTTCAACATCCCCCACTAAGACCGTAGACCACGGTGTCCGTGCCGTAGACTGGTCTGGTTATCAGAGCGGGGGCGAACTGTATTCCCCTCAATTTCTCCGTTCTGGCGGCATTGGGTGTTCCCCTTTTTTTGGTTTTAGGGCGGTGGGGAAATACTCTTACGTACACCGCCCCCCGTAAGATGAAGATTGGGGGCTAGGAATGATATTTGCCATACCCACTAAAACCCCACCGCCCAAGGCCATAGGCCAGGGGTCGGCAAACTTCTTTTTTACCACGTTTTTATTAGCTCGCTTTCTTGTTTGTTTGTTTGTCTATCTGTCTGTCTGTCTGTCTGTTCGGTGGCAAATTTTGCAATTGATTTTAAACTAACTTCCCAATGAGCTAGAGGCTTGAAATTTTAAACATAGCTCAGAACTGGATGACAATGCATTATTAAAAAAAAAAAATTTTTTTTAAGTCTATCCGTTTCGGAGAAATAACAATTAAATATTTACCTGTTCACCTCCCCGCGAAACCTACGTCATCGCCAACCGCGCGATAGCGCTCCCTACTCCACTACGCGTTCCCACTCTGACTCATCCCCACTCCACTGACCCGCTTCGCACCGAAGGAGCTCAGTGTGCGTTTGAGCTCCGTGCGGTGTTTACAATGTTACTACGA
>CM052284.1:2419112-2444454 GCA_028455765.1 Lasioglossum oenotherae | reverse complement strand
TTACCTGTTCACCTCCCCGCGAAACCTACGTCATCGCCAACCGCGCGATAGCGCTCCCTACTCCACTACGCGTTCCCACTCTGACTCATCCCCACTCCACTGACCCGCTTCGCACCGAAGGAGCTCAGTGTGCGTTTGAGCTCCGTGCGGTGTTTACAATGTTACTACGTATTATTATACTATAATGTTTGTTTACCAATCGAAAGGATAGTTACACCGAGATTTTCGGTCGAACATGTATCTTTGATATTTTACCACGGCGTTTGTTTTCGATATGACGCGTCGCAATATCGTCTGAAATTTACTACATCTCTCTGTTATAATCTCATCAAAATGTTAAAAATCGATTGTAAAATTTCGCACATACAAGACTAAAACGCAGAAAATAATGATTTAAATAAAAATAATTTTTTTAAAAACACCAGGTTTTTAAAATGGACTAAAAAGTATAAAATAATTTTTCCTAGCCCCCTACAGACTCCTAACCACGTACAGATAATCCTGAAAATTTGTGATTGTGAATTTTTAACAGCTACGTAAATACTTGTAAGATTTAAAACGAAAAACGTGGGGCGCATGCAATAGATAATCGATGCATGAATTGTTCACCCAAATTACTAAAAATTTTATTGCTTCGCAAATGATATGAACTGTTGCGTGAGATTTCTCAACGGCTGCTACTCTCTACACTCCTTACTATTATCTTGCGCCCCACGTTTTTCGTTTTAAATCTTACAAGTATTTGCGTAGCTGTTAAAAATTCACAATCACAAATTTTCAGGATTATCTGTACGTGGTTAGGAGTCTGTAGGGGGCTAGGAAAAATTATTTTATACTTTTTAGTGCATTTTAAATTTTTATTCAAAGGCAAATTTCTTTTGGAAAGGGCCAGAACGTAAGAGATATATTATAATTTGGTCGCAATTAATTCTCTAAACAATCAAACTAGGTTCGCCGACGTCCAACGAGAAATTTACTCGTTATCCTACTTCGGCTTCCTCGTGCTCGGCTCGACGTCTATAACCATGACTCTGTACACTGTGAGTAACGTCGATTTTCGATTATTCCAATTCTCGATCAATTATTAGTGTTCAGCAACGGCAGTCGCTTCTCAAATCGCTTGACGTAGATAGCAAACGAGCGTATTGCGTGTGACTGCAACAGATTGATGCCCACGGTCATCAAATTTTCATCAAATTTCAACGCTAAATGTTGTAGTTACCTTTCTTTTAGACACAATAGTTCAATCGAATATCTCTGCAAATTAGATGATTTCGAGACTATTACAAAAAATTTGCATTTTCTTGAATTTGGAAAATCTCGGGGAATCGTGAGCCACTTTCAAAATCAAATAAAAATTACAATTTCTGTTATGAAATGTTTATTCGCGTATCTGAATGACAAAATAATTTTTTAACAATAAGAAAAAGAAGTTAAAAATAACCACAATTAATCTGAAATTGCAAAGCTCACAAGTCCAATTTCTTGCGGTCATTCCGGCGCATTCCAAGTGGATGGCACGATCGCAGACGTTGCAATGAATGGTGTTTTTTTTTTCATTGAGAAACATCAAACACGTGAGGTTAGCTCGTTAAATGTGAAAAATCGAGTGGCTCACAATTCCCCGAGAGAAGTGGCTCATAATTCCCCGAACCCTTATTTTTACAACTTGGCCACAAACAAATAACACAAACCTCTCACCTAATTCAAATTTCTTTATTTTATTTCGAAAGCTTGAAGTCACACGAGTATTATAAACACAGTTACCTGCTTAGATCCACAGAAAAGTGTAACAATAATAGACCAAACACGAAATGAAAATAATACTTCGAGCGCGCAGCGAATTTGTATCTGCTAACAGAGCAAAGTAATGATGCGGGTGCGTACTTCAACTGATCGTGGAAATATTACCTTATTATGAGACAACTCAAACACAGTTGTTCGCAGCTATCATTATTTACCAGTAAAACACAGATGACGCTGGCTCACGATTCCCCGATTTCCCCTACATACGTATTTTCATTGTTTTCCTATTTTTTCGCCGCACAAATCACCTCGCTGCTCCACTATAAATGCATACAGTAAGCCCATCACGGGGGAGGCGGAGTCAGTCAGAAACTGGCTGAAAAGCGACTGCCGTTGCCGACCACTGAATTATTACAATAATTAGGATGTATGTGAAACAAAAATGTTAACCACTATAGTTCGGCATGTTATGTTTGTCCAGCTCTCTAACGCTGTGCTAGTGACGCAAGCTACTCGTGACCTAACAGAGGCAGTTTATTTCTTAATCTTTCAATTCAGCTATCTGTTCTTGTGCAACTACGCTTCGCAATTGTTGACAAACCATAGCTCCAACGTTTTCGGAATAATGTGCGTATGAGTATTTACAATTGTACTGTCCGTCCAACAAGAGTTGGCACAGACAAACTCGTAGATACCACGTGGTATCCCTACACCGCGCTATAACGCCCTCCGCGATAAGCCGAATGGCTTGACGAAGACAGCAAACGAGCGTCTTGAGTGCTCCGAGCTCCTATGACGACAGTTCCCGCCAGAACCTAAGCGCAAGAGCGGGGTCCGCAGCCGAGCGTCAGGACTCGTCAGGAGCGGAGTCTCGCAGATCCCCCTGCACCCCTCTAGCAAAATCTGTGCCAACTCTCGTTGTACGGACATGTATACTGAGAAAAAAAGTAGTTACTTCAATAACACGCGTGTTATTGTAATTTGTTTACTTGGATGAATATCAATGTATTCTTTTCAATAGTATGAAATTTAGAAGCAAATCGTGATGTATTTGAATTGTCTATCATGAAATGATTGAAAATAGTATTTGATTCAATACCGTATATTATTGTTCGTAACATTTCTTTTTTTCCCTTCAATCAGACATGTTGTTAAAAAAATGTGAGAAATGCATTGATTTATACTGGAATTGGTTCGAGGCCATATCTTATTTTTTTTGAAAACATTGATGGTCAAGCTATTGGCTTATATGATTGGCGGAAATGAGTTTTGCTATTGAAATTCAATAGTATTAAATATTAAAATAAGTTCATATGATATTGGCACTATTCAATAGTACATCTTATTGAATTAACATATATTTTTGTTTGTTTCGACAGGATTTTTTTCTCAGTGTACAAATTGGGTCCCATGGAAATCGTCGACACAGATTTCTCCGACACGGTTTTCACCGACTCCAGATTTCACGGACAATAGCTTTGGCCGATAACGCCTTTAACCGACAACGAATTTGATCGACAACGATTTTGACCGACAACGAATTTGATCCACAACGACTTGAGGCACAGTATGATAATGTTGTATGATAATACTGTATGATAATGCATACTGTGGTCGTCTTGAGTTGTCGTGGATCAAATTCGTTGACGGTCAAAATCGTTGTCGTCGAAATTCGTTGTCGGCCGAAGCTATTGTCGGTGAAATCTGGAGTCGGTGAAATGTTTTCGGTGAAAACCGTCTCGGAGAAACCTGAGTCGGTGATTTCCATGGGACCCGTACAAATGATCGAGTTCATAAGTTCAGTGAATTTTGTAGATACGACACGGAGTGGTACTCGATCCCAGTACCGGTGCAGAAATTCATAATCTTAATTATGAAAAGAAGCATACAACCTTGCATACTCACGCTTGGAAAAATATATCCGCCTTCGTGCGAAGGTTTCGCGATGGTAAAGTTAACCAATGTGCTCCGTGGCCAATATTAGATTATTCTTTAAGATTAACTTCTGCTTGTTTTTAGATATGCAACATGTCGATGTCGTACTTAATGTTCATGTGCTCGATAGAACGATCTGAAATGTAGTATAATGATATTTGGAAATTGTAGACTTCAGATTGCAAATATACGCGCACGTAAAGCATCCAATGTAACGCTATTCATTTCTATCAATTTTTAATCAACCTATTCGTAAAGGTGGGATCTCCTTCGCGCGTTTTGCTGTAAGTTTTGCGATTTTCGGTTTGCTGGCTTTACATTTCAATTCGCTCGTAGTTGATTCGCCACGTCCTTGCGTAACTGTCATTGCAAATTACGAAATTTTGAAGAATGCTCACTTCCGTAATGTCGAATTATTTGTTCCCGGAAAACAAATCATGGCTTCGCTGAGCAGTTCTTTGAATTACATTATGATTTTATTTTATGTCCTTATTGTATAAGGACGCCATGACCGAAAGGGTTAATGTTTTATTAATGTTAATATTCCTTCGACACAGACATTTTTCACTGCATATCAAACAAACAGCACTTTCATTTACACAACTAAAAAGATATTCGTGTGTCCAACTACCGATAAACTGCCGATGCTCGTCTTCAATTTTGCGTTTCTGAGAATCCGAGCTCACGACAAAATACGAAAATAATCGATCGTTATACGAGGAATGTGTTTTCCGGAGCAGTTCAGCGGAAAATAGGAAAAACAACAATGTATCAAAAATTGTGGACGAAATGCGGCCCGCGGGTTGCTCATCGCTGTTTCAGAATATTTCTCGAAAGGTGAAGTTTGTTTCTCGATCGGAATTAAAGTATAAGAATTTATGATTTCGGCGCCCGGTTCGATCAATTATAAAAATACAGCGAATGTGCAATTATTTAAACATGTATCTTGACGTTTCGATCTCTATGTGGATCATTTTCACAAAGAACATTTATTGCGTCTGAAAATAATGCAAGAAAAATTAAATTTTGCATAAATATTATAACACACAGCCGTGTAGATCAGAAGGATCAAACAAAATTAATATGTATTTTTATAATTGATCGAACCTGGCGCCGAAATCATAAATTCTTATATTTCTCGGAAGGATAAACACAGTTCTGATGAAGTATGACGAACGGAGCATAAAAGGTAGGGGTGTGCGAGAACCCGAAATGTCGGGAACCCGACGGTCGGGACGAGTCGGGAAGAGGTCGAGTCGGGTCGGGACGGGTTCCCGAAAATTTCGAGAATATGACATAAGAGACACTCTTGAAAAGAATTCGTGATGGACAACATACTTTAAATTTCGAAAACATCTAGAATAAAAAATCCGAAACTGAATGTATTCAGTATATATTTCGGGAATCCCGATAAATTCGAGAATCCCGATTCTTTCGGGAACCTCGAAATTTTCGGGTACCCGTCCCGATCCCGAAAAAATTTCGTGTTCCCGACCCGTCCCGATATTTCGGGTTCTCGTACACCTCTAATAAAAGGCGTTGCGATAACAAAACGCTGCGTCCAGACGCGCAAAGTGGATCTCACCTTGAGGCGCGGACTTAGGCGCAGACACGAGTACGCGACCATAAGCGCGGAAGCTCGCGTCACTTGTTGCTCGTCGGAGCGTCCACAGCGGAGTGCAGGTATTCGATTTTCCGATTATAGTAAACGGTAGGGGTGGAGGGTTGCAGGCATTAGCTATCGATAACGGTGAGAAAAGGCAGTCGGTGTACCGTGGACAATGTTCGAATCGAACTCCATATATCGGCACAATGATACAACAAAATCGAGGGGTTCGCCGCGAAGGAAACAATGCAAAATCCCGAACCGATCGATGAACCGCAACCTGTAATCATAGCACTCGATGGGCGACCATTTCGACATTGTCCTTTCCCTCGACGTGCCCCACGATATTTCGGTTCGTTATTTATTTAAACAACCACGACGAAAAAATTATACGCCCGGAGGGAAGCAACAACGCGAAAGCGAAGGTCGTCAGACAATTTTCTGGAATTCTCAAGTTAGTCGGTGTCAGGCTTTCGCGGTGCAATGGACGAATTATTGAACGAACACCATAAGCTGATCAAATTTCTGCTGTCGGCCGTCGGACTGTGGCCGTACGAGCGAACATACTTCGTTTATGTGAAAAGAGTGGCGTACGCGTTGCTGGTATTGTCGGGGATCGTGTTCCAGGTATTGCTCTTCTAATTATATTAGGTGTGTAAGAAAGTTCTTCCCACGATTTTTCTAAATTTAAGATTGTATTACATAAATCAGGTACAAGATTAGGTCTCGAAGTAATCACCCACATTCTCTATATCCTTTCGCCACCTGGTAGGTAAATTATATTAGGACCTTGAATAAGTTCTCGCTGTTTCTTTTACAAAACAAAAGATTTATTTAAATTATAAGGAACAAAAAACATTTCATTCAAAGTATAATATATATATAGTATAGTATATTCGAGTAATTCCTCCAACTTTTCGTCTTCAAATTTTTTCGGTGCGCCAGAACGTTCTTTATCCTCAAAGTTCAAATTCATTATTTTTTGAAGCGTCAAAACCAGTCTCTGCATGTCGTATCCGACAATGCATTGTCACCATAAGTCTCAACAAGAATTCTATGTGCTTCAGCTGCAGATTTCTTTTGAATAAAGTAGTGCAATAAAATTCCCCGCAAATACACTTTATTCAGCACAAAAGTAGACATTTTCAGAACTAAGAAAAAATTACTTTGTTTACACTAAAGTGATACTACCATACACTGAAATTTAAGGTTAGATACACTACTGCCTTGCATGTGTGTTACCATTCGAAATTCCACGAACGGGTTACTGCTACTACCATCTTTGAAGAAACAGCGAGAACTTATGCAAGGTCCTAATATATTCCATCCTTGAAGAATGACGGCTGCTTGTTGGTTTTGAAATCTTCTTCCGAGCTGAAGGGCTCCCCCAACAAGTGGTGTTGCAGACTCCGAAAAAAAAATAATATATTGTATTGTAGAAATAAATACCTTTTTCATAATTATAAGATTAGGTATTGCTTAAGAGGCTTGCAGTTTATCAGAGCAGAAACGTGGATCCACGAAATTAAATTTTTATTATTCAAAAATACTTAACTAATGAAACATCTTTACAATGTTACGATCAATCTAAAATCACTGGGGTCTGTGAGACCCCACCTAACTAACGCCGGGTTAAAATTCACCCGCGCGTGTGTACTCGCGTCAATGTGGTAATATTACAGCGTGCATAATATTAACGAAAAAATTATTCTTGTGCGAAGGATGGCCTTGAGAATTGTGGATTACACTTTTTAAGAACTACTTTTATACTGGCTGCAATTTAATATATCTTATTGTCAGTGTGTATGCAAATATAATTTATTCACTTATACCAAAATTGAGTGTACGAAATTCAAAATTGAAGATGTCGATACATTGAGATTTGAACATTCAGTTTGGTTTCTAATTCTCGCGATCGATCCGCCGTCTATTAATACTCATAAAGCGGCTTAATCTGCCCAAACAATAACCAAACGCTGCCTCTGAACGAACAATAACATTTTAATACAACAATACACGCGTTAATAATTAACCTAAAGACCACCGGAGCGTTCACGGTGGGGATTAGACGAAGAAGCTTACCTGTCCCGACCAAGTGGCCAAGTCCCTTCTTTCCGGACCCCAGAGGTAGCCTAAGTAGACGGACGCGTAAGTAGCTGCAAGTTCACTGGGAGCAGATTGTTGCACGATGGAAGGACGCCGGAAGAATGAAACTCGGAGAGGTCGATCGGGTCGCTTGTCGCCTTGCTCGACTTCATTTTTTTCCCGGAAGGTAGTCCTGACAATGGAAACCGGCAGGCGGTGCGCCACAAAACCCACGACGTTCGAATTCAAGAGGGAGAGCACCCTTCCTCTGAAAAAAAAAAAGATATAACAGTGGGGTTCACCTCCGCCGTGCAATTTAGCGGTATTTAGAGGCAACAATTTCTATTTGCAAGCTCCGCGAAGTCGCGATCCGATCGATAGTCAGCGAACCCATAATCATCGCGCTCGACTCTGACCGATTCCTGACGTTGTCTCGCCTTCCTTTGTGCGGCGATGTTTTCCGTCATTATTTATTGACGCACGACACGGAAGGGTGAACGAAGGGTGACCGAAGGGTGAAACATGATTTTCGAGGCTAGCTCACACGCGACCCAGCGTTGGCGCAGTGATGGACAGTCTCGATGATCATCACTACACCGTGAACAGATTTCTCTTGACGTGCGTCGGACTCTGGCCGTACGAGCGAACATGGTTCACTTACGCGAAGAGAGTGTGTTACCTGTTGATCGTGGTGTCCGCGATTATGGTTCAGGTACTGTCGATGGTGATCACTAGACTGCGGATCTTTACAGGGTGACAAGAAATAACGGAGTTAAACGTTTCTTATTATAATTCTGTCAATTCGACGAATTTTGAAGAACCAAATGGTAACAACCATAACATAGAACTTTAGTATTCATATATTTAAGAAGTCTCGAGCTGATTCAACCATTGCTCGCGATGGCTGGCGTGGATACGCATTACAAGTTCAGCATACGTCTGATGACGATCCTAGGGCTCTGGCCGTACGTCAATGTGAATTATCGTCGGGTACAAATTATCCTCGTGAATACCTTTTGTACATATTTCGTCACTGTGCAGGTATAGCCACTTCGACTAACACGTCAGTGCATGTAATATGTTTCCCCCAATATAATTTCAACTTCGCTCAATTTCTCTTCTCGTGATGAACAGGCTAAGAATAATAATTGTTTTATCGTCAAGTCAGATTCTCGTAATCTCTAATCATCTCTCATCGATACTTCTACTAGTCTCTGTCGTTTTGTAACGAGAAGTCAATCGTTAGTGCATGTACAGTTGCTTTAATCGCAAAAGCCTCGCGGAAGTTCGGTTGCAAAGTTCGTTGGCGGACGCTATTTTTTTGAACTTCAAGGACCGAGCCGAACGTATTGGGTTGGCAAATAAGTTCGTTCGGTTTTCTACACTGGAATAAATCACAAAAACCGAACGAAGTTATTTGCCAATCCAATAGAAAAGGACAGCTACGTACAGAGAGACCGCGCGCGACCGACTCTTCGCGTCTCTTTCCCATACGCTGTCCTTCCTTGAGCCCGAAACGTTCATCGCCAATTAAACCACTAAATACAGTTGAAATTATATCGTTTTTGGTATTACAGGCTGACAAGAAATAACGGTGTCAAACATTTCTCATTATAATTCTGTGAGATCGACGAACTTTGAAAAACCAAATGATAACAACCACAACATAGACTTTTAGTATTCATATATTTAAGAAGTTTCTGGCGTCATTCGGTCCCACACCCGGCGCAGAGATTTTTTCAGCGACTCGAAACTTTTATGGGGCTGAGCACAGGCCCTGGCCTCAAAAAATCGACCAAACGCTGGAGTTCATAGAGTTTAGATCCGGTGAGTACGGCGGCCATTCCGCAGATGTGATGAAACCTGGAAAATGGGATTTGCTACGGTTTTCGTGGATCAAGGAGTCAAAATCAACCAGGAAGTGTATCGACGGGACATTCTCGAAGCCGTCGTACTTCTGTGGGCCCAACAGCACCTCGGCGATCCGGAATGGACGTTACAGCAGGTTTCCGCGCCGGTCCACAGGGCGAAAACGACTCAGGAGTGGTGCAAAGCCCAGTTTCCAGGTTTCATCACATCTGTGGAATGGCCGCCGTACTCACCGAATCTCAACCCGATGGACTACAGCGCGTGGTCGATTTTGGAGGCCAGGGCCTGTGTTTGGCCCCATAAAAATTTGGAGCCATTGAAAAAATCTCTGTACCAGGTATGGGACCGAATGACGCCAGAAGAGCTGCGGCCCATTGCCGAAAATTTCAAGACACGTTTGAGCCTCTGAATGGGCGCAAAGGGTGGCCATTTCGAAAAGTTCTTAAATATACGAATACTAAAGGTCCATGTCATGGTTGTTATTATTTGGTTTTTCAAAATTATAATAAGAAATGATTAACTCCGTTATTGAGGAAAAAGGATTAGAGCAATTCTAGAATACTGCAATGCTTTTCTGAATGCGACAAAGTCAGTAGGGGATGAAATCAATTTTTATGTTATTCCTGCTTCCCACAATCAATGCAGGATATTTTTATTTTGCATAAAGACCCGCAGTCTAGTGGTCACGCAGACTCCAGGAGAAAATGATGCAGAGGAATCTCGTTGGTTCCAGGTAAGGTCGGTATTGTTTTTCGACGTAATCAGTGTCAACATCATCTTTGACGCGGTGACCAACATCACCTTCACCCTGATAATACTCTTGAAGCACCTGCTGTACCTGTGTAACCTGAAGGCTGTAAGTTCAGGCTGCAGCAGGTAAACATTGACAACGTATTTCAAGGGCAACGCGACCCCTTTGGTCAATATTTACCCTGCAGCAACTGATAGTTATAACTAGACTGCGGATTTTTATGCATTAAAAAATGCTAGAATATAAAATTCGATAGAATTCGGTACTATTTGTATTTGGTTTCAAAATAGGATTTCGTCCCATCGCAATTTCTTAAAGTGTGTCTATAAAAATTGGAATTTGCGTAAACATCCGCAGTCCAGTTACAACAGACTGCCGTCCTTTGTGCGAAATAAAATGCTCGCGAGTCGAAGAAAGGGGGTGTCCGCTATTTTCTAGGTGAAGGAACTGCTAGAGATGATACGCGCGGATTGGAGGCGAATAAACGATCCGTACGAGATGAGAATCTTGCTGAAGAACGCCGACGACGGGAAACTCACGGGGACGATTCTGGCGGGTAACTACTATGTTATTACTTGACGATCAATTGTTAATGTACAGATACATTTTCCACACTTGCAGCCGGGCTTCACGTGATGATCATGAGCTACGTAGTCGTCATAACTAGGATGCACGGTGTGTCCAATTCCACAGCTTCTGCGGATGACTACATGGTGTACTCGCGTCTGAAATTAATGTACACGAAGAACGACGAGAAATATTATTTGGTTTCACTGATGCACACGTACATTGTCGTTCTCATCGGACTGATGGCTTTGGGCGGGACAGAGGCGACGATGGTTCTATGCGGCCATCATGGCTCCGGGATCCTGCAAATATTGCGGTAGTTCCTAAAAGTTTCTTCGAATTGAAAAATTCTTGAACTTTCTCTAACTCGTCGCGTCTGTTTCTTAACATTTTGAAAGAAAGCATAGAAATTTTCTTTTACATTACAATCTTAAATGAAAGTATCAGATGACCGCGACTTTTTTAGTTCATAAGGAAAATTGCTGTCACTGTTGAAGGTTCCATTAAAAAGTATTGGGTTGGAAAGAAAGTTCGTAGTGTTTCCAAATTAAGAATGTAAGATAAAATTGAAGTATTTATTCGTGTGTTTACTCAACAACACGAGAAGCCACCTCGAAAATGGCCAAAAGTAATCGGACAGAATAGAAAATATGTTATTGAATAAATCTATGAATAAATATCTGAGAATTTCAGCTTTCAATTTTAATTTACCAACGCTACGAACTTTCGTTCCAACACAATATTTATCCATGAACCATAGATTTCTCAAAATTATGCAATGATCACCGGTCGGTGATGTGTTAACAGCCACCGCATACGAAAGGTTTTCGACGACGACGAAATGGACGTTATCACTCCGAAGAAGGATAGAGCGACTATCGGAAAGATAATTGACGTCGCGATAGTTCACATGCGTATTCTTCGGTTAGTATCCGTGAATGTTGCTGCGAGGGCTGACTTTGCAAATTGTGTATTGTTCCTTTGTTTAACGGTACAAAGGTATAAGCAGCTGGTGAGCGACTCGATTCTGACGGGCTATTTCTTTCTACTTGTGCTGATGATGGCCTCTATGACCTTAAACCTACTGCGTGTAAGTTTACACGTCCTAACGTTGGGGCCTGCGAAGAAGAGACCCGAGGCTTGCCTCCCACTCTACCCTTCCCCTTCCACGACGCTATAACGCGTTAAGGTGTGCGCATACCAGAGCGTCTCGAGAAGGCCGCGGCCATCGATGGACGTTCATGCGGCAATAAATCTCTAGCGGGCCGGCTGTGCGCGGCAGAAAAAAGGTCTCCGTGGGCTCCCCAACTCTTTTAGGTAAAGGGGCCTATTGGCACGGAGACCTTTTTTTGTGCCGCGCACAGCAGGGAGCCCTGCTCGCTAGAGATTTGTTGCCGCATGGACGGTCCATCGACGGCCGCTGCCTTCTCGAGACCATCCGCGGCCTTCTCGAGACGCTCTGGTATGCGCACACCTTTACCGGTCCGTGGCAGAGGCGTGGAGAGCTCGCCGCTGGAGAGTGGGGGACTGGGCCAGAGTTGGGCAGGAATTAATTACATGAGTAATTAATTACATCTTCAATTACAATTACATGTAATTGTAATTGTATTTCTGCAATTCCAATTCCAATTACATGTAATTGTAATCGTTAGTAGCAATTACAAGTAATTGTAGCTGGTAGCTGCAATTCCTTTCCAAACAGACGACGCTCGCGCGATTTTGACTACTAAAAAACCCCGTCCTTGCATTATCGAGAAATCAGAAGTTGAATCCCGGACCCTTGCAATTTGCAAATTTATTTAAATAAATAATTATTTAAATAATGAGTTAAATAACAAGTTATTTGTTATTTGGATATTCAAATAAAATGCAAAAATAATTATTTATTATTTGAGCAAGTCTAAATGAATTTATTTAAAATAATAAGGTTAATTGTTATTTACAATTACAATTTGCAATTATTATTTGTATCAACAAATAATAAATTAAATTGTATTTTCATTATTATTGTATTTTCATTCATTAACCCGCTCTCCGGACGAGCCCGACAATATACCTGAAAAAGTTGCTATAGTAGAGAAAAAACGCGCACGGATCAGCTCTGAATCGGCCGATTACTTATAACCACCGCGCTCCGACAACTTTAACTCCGACAGATAGACAACACGTGCGACAGACCCAAGCAAATTGGTACAAAAAATAGTTGTATTTACGTAAATATTATACATACGGGTAATCAGGATATTAATTTCGCCACGTGTTCATTGTATACATATATAAAATAGAAGAAATAAGAGAAGACCAAAAACTATTTAATTGATTTCCACCTCAATCCAAATAATAAATAATCTTTTATTTGCAAATAAGAAATAATAATTACATCATTTTTGGAATTATTTAAATAATTTTTATTTAAATAAAAATTTAGTTATTATTTGCAATTAAAATCACACGTTTATTTATTATTTAAAATAAAATTTGCCCAACACTGGCGGTGTGTGAGAGTACCCTAGCGGTGTATGAATGTTGACGCGCGTCGCGCGAGCTTCGGCTGTTTCCAAAGGAATTGCAGCTGCCAGCTACAATTACTTGTAATTGCTACTAACAATTACAATTACATGTAATTGAAATTGTATTTCTGCAATTCCAAATTACAGAAGTTGGCAAGTAATTGTAATTGTAATTGAAATTACATTTTGCCCAACTCTGGACTGGGCCCGGTGTCGCCAGATCGAGAAAATCGAAGGAAATACCGTTTACCCCCTCTCTGATGACCAGATTAATACCAGTCTACGGTTTGAGTGGGGGATGTTGGACCAGTTATGATCGATTCTGGCGGCACTGACTGGGCCTGATCCGCGTCTCTTCTCTCCGTACCGCAGTGGAGTGAACCGATGAATTTTGGGTGAAAATCATAGAACTTGCGACAGAAATGAAATAGCGAGCGACGATTTTTTTTTAAACTAAAGCTGAAATATTGCAGAATACAAGAAAAATAGCATTTCTATGGAAAGTTCTTTGATTTCGTCAGAAAATTCATCGGTTTACCCCACTGTGCGACGCTTGCGCTCGCTGTTGAATAAGAGGAACCTACTGAATGTTGTTTCCGGGATCGCACAGTTCTCCTACGCCATGCTGCGATTTCGGAAACTGTCGCAAACTTTTCCCATAGCGGCAGTCATCGTCGGGCACTTCATGTACATCGGTCTGATGAACCATTTGGGGCAGACGATCATCAACAACGGCGCCGGATTCTTTTCTGACACGTGAGTCGAACCCACGTGGGGGTTCTATTATTTTCGATGGTGAATTGACTATGGAATTCTGAGATAAACGGGCGATTTTTATTCCGTTTCTGCGCAGATACGCTGGCAGGTGGTACAGAGCGACTGTGCCAGCACAGAAATTATTGTTGTTCATTATGTGTCATAGTAAGAAAGATCTTGTGTTCGTGCTCGGCGGGATCTTTCGTCCATCTTACGAAGGATTCACCGCGGTACATACAACATTTCACAATATTTATTCGTCGATGTTCATCCCGAATTGAATAGCTGTTCAGGTCTCCCCGCATCCTTTTTTGCAGATGACCAAATTAGCAGTGTCTTACTTGATGGTCATGTATTCTCTGGAGATATGAGTATAAGAGTTCTGGGGAATTCTTTTAGAAGATAATAATGATTAGCGCGTACCTTCTGGGGTATGTACGCTCTTACATCAAGAAAGTTTAAATTATCACAATTAAGAAATATTGAAAATGTGTTAGGTTTAGTGTTAAAATACTTGTCACTTGTCTATCCACCTGAGCAATCATTTCTGACGTGATTTCCGTTTCCCGAGGCGTCGGACCTTCAATTTTTATGTCTAAAAATTATATTTCTTTGCATCTTGTGATATTTAATAAACGTATTGTCGTTCTTCTGTTGACAGGTGAGTACCTTACGCTTTCTAAGAGAAGCATAAGCGGACCGACCATAAGCGGACTATCTCCGACGCCTGATTGTATGTATCGTAATTACAGAAATGCATGATTGTCAGCAATTATCAGCCGAATTAAATATTCGCTAAATCAAACGTTTGTTACCGGCTTGAATTTAATAAAACGAATATGGTCACCGGAGTAATATTACGTATAACGTGGTTTTCTCAACAATGAATTCAAACAATTCTCGTATGAATCGTCTGTTTCGATACGAAAGGATTTCTTTCATTTTCATATTTACATGTAAACGTACTCACATAATATCACACACGAGATGATTGACTTGAGGGAGGAGGATCTTCCGGACAGCCCTCGCCAGTGGAGGAGGAAATCCCTACCTCAGGTCACTCGCGGAAACTTCGGGAGACTATCCTATAACGGACCCCGGTGCAGCGCGACGAAAAAGGCCCAAGTGACCAGTACCAGCAATGTTCCCAGACGGGTCACCTTTTTTCGCGCATGCGCGGCGATTTTAGCCTTAGTAAAGTACGATTCTTGAGAAAATGTGGCATCTTGAGCGCCCTGCAGAATTTTAAGAAATTGATATGATTTGTTAATGAAAAACGAATGTATGACAAGTGTACTTCTGTACATTGAGAAAAAAACCAGTTACTTCAATAACACGCGTGTTATTGTAATTTTTTTACTTCGATGAATATAAATGTATTCTTTTCAATAGTATGAAATTTAGAAGCAAATCGTGATGTATTTGAATTGTCTATCATGAAATGATTGAAAATATTATTTGATTCAATACCGTATATTATTATTCGTAATATTTCTTTTTTTCCTTCAATCAGATATGTTGTTAAAAAAATTTGAGTAATGTATTGATTTATACTGGAATTGGTTCGAGGCCATATCTTATTTTTTTGAAAACATTGATGGTCAAGCTATTGGCTTATATGATTGGCGGAAATGAGTTTTGCTATTGAAATTCAATAGTATTAAATATTAAAATAAGTTCATATGATATTGGCACTATTCAATAGTACATTGAATAGTCTTATTGAATCAACATATATTTCTTTTGTTTCGACAGGATTTTTTTCTCAGTGTATATTTTGTAACTCGTAGGACACGTCCCCGGAGTCTTTTCGTCCGGAATAGATTGTTTCGGTACATTCCCACCGATATAGCTGCCTCAGGGCTCTGTACATTATCGCCTCATCATAGATATGTTGCTGTTTCGGACGCGCATGCGCGAAAAAAGGTGACCCGTCTGGGAACACTGCTCCTACGATGCAAAGTGGTCCAGTGGAGTGGGGATGAGTCGGAGTGGGAACGCGTAATGAAGTAGGTAAGCGCTGGCGCGCGGAGTGGGGATCGTTGGCCGCGATGACGTACTACTGAGTACGAATGTGACGGTTAATATTAAAATTTTTTTTCCTCCTACATGCATAGTTTTTAAAAAAATTTGTTTTATAGTATTGCATTGTCACCCAGTTCTGAGCTATATTTAAAGTTTCAAGTCTCTAGCTTATCGGGAAGTGGTTTAAAATTCGATTACAAGATTTGACGCATACAACAACAACGACAACTCGGCAAGCTAATATAGGCATGGTAAAAATAAAAAAATACGAATGACCTTGAAATCTAGTTACCATATGACCTTGAGAAAAGATTTGTTCCACTGTTTGCACGCGTCCCTTGAGATCCGTTATTACTTGTGAAAAGACGATTCCACCAGTCCGTGCCGATATCATGTCCATACATTATTATGCGTTCTTCTGAATCGATGATTTTGTTTCTCCGAGTCTCTACTGTGTTGAACAGCACACGTATCTAAATGAATAAAAGGGAACCATTATGCGAGCGGAAGTTTCTAATATTTTGTCGCTACTCCTGGAAAATAAATCTATTTACAATGACCTATTATTTACAGTGGCTTGCAGTAAGCTTCGCACGTTCTTTAAAAGAGAATAGTCTTTTCTCGAAGGCTGCTATTCGCAACTTTTCTGATCTGTTTTCAGAATTTTGAAGATACGTTTCACAAAGTGTCGACCAAACATTTAAAAAATTTAACCATGTAGCAGCACCATGTAGGCCCCCAGATGTTCCATACAGTTAACACTAAATCTACCGAGCCATAAAAGTAACTGGTACATGTTCCCTTATAAAAATGACAAGATTGATTTTATTTAGACTTCGTGTAGCTCCTATTGTAATATGTGCTCCATGAAAGATATCTATGCAATCATTTCTTCAACAGTGCCACAGAAATGCGACAATTAATGTAAGACGTTGGGTGTATATAGAAATATCATAATATTTTCATTCGGTGTTACTGCTCCTTATTTATTCTTAATCAATTTATTATTATTATTAATACTCTCGATCAATTTAATAAAAATATTTGGAAAGAGCCGAGCACATTATTTAGAAGGTATTGATTCAGAAGGTAAATAGATGAGAGCATATGAAAGAATACGTATTGTGAATATATGGAAATATGTATATAACACACGCGATTAATAAATAAATAAGTTCGTACCGTGAATAGTAATGATTATTCACCACCATGTATGTGCATTGTACAATCGTGGGACAGAAGATGCGTTACAAATTCGTAAGGCACAGGTTGATTATCGCATGAAATTAATAACAAGTTCGTAATTCTCAACTTGGTGAACGGCCAGTCGACAGTATCGACTGTTTAGGTAGGGCGATCCGACTAGTGCAATGTCTAATTCCGACTGAAGAACAGAGTTGAGTCGCGAGCGAAAGGAAGGTAGCAATTATACTTGGCAGACACTCTGACCGGAAGCTTCCTGAATAAGATATGGGATCGTGCTGCGAGTTGCAATGTGACGGAAATTTTACATGTATCAATCGCACACCCACCCTCGGCGACGATGGAGGCGTTTCGAAAGAACTACAGTCTCTACTATTTTGTTCTGTGCTTCACGGGGCTCTGGCCTTACGACGAATCCACTCTGACTAAGATTAAAAGAACCATTTTTCCACTGATTACGCTCTGCTGCATAGCGGTTCAGGTGACCAACATTTCATTTACTATAGATCACTCTACCTCGTTATTTCTTCCGGTCACCGGACTAATTTCATTTTGAATCATATTGTTGCAACGTTGGGAAATATTCGGGGCAACTGTGAATTTGAAAGAAGCTCTCGTTACGCGTTGCTTATTTATAGAATGCGGATCGTTATGCAAAATAAAAAATGTTCGCTAATAAATTGTATTCTTTTAATCATCCTATTAAGCTGAAAATAATACATACATTGATGTACTTAAATATTTTTAATGTATCCACTGCTTTAAATTGTACTTGTTCATTTTTGTCATAAATGCATAAAATCCGCAGTCTATTTATTTATAATCGCTTTTATCCTCATGGACAATTTATGTGGGAACATTTTTATAATTTTTTTATTTTTTTGAAAATATAATGTAACGACACTTGCACTAGCTCAAATAATTCGAATATTTGAATAATTTATATCGTAACTGTGATCTACCTTTTAAGAAGGGATGTGAAAACGTTTTCCAGGTGTACTCTATAACGTATGTAGAAATAACGTTGCGCAATTTGCTCACGATGTTCTCGTATACCGGTCCGATGCTGCTGTTCTTTTTACGATACGTTGGTTTTACCGTGACTTTTCCAGTAGTAAGTACGAAAACACGTGGCTATTAAATGACCAATTAAGAGGAATGGCTCGTGTAACAGCTGGACAGATTCAATGTCATTATCGCTGCTATTGAATTGATTATAGAATCATTTCTGTGCATACAATTAAAATGTCTTCAATGCCTCTTACTCGAGTTGCTTCTTTCTAATATTTTATAGTTCACAAAAACTAATACGATCTCAGTAATTTCTTCGTGTGGCTGCAGCTGAAGTCTTTCTTAGAGAACATGCAACATGATTGCGACGTGCTGGTAAATCCGAATGAGCTGAAGATTTTGTTCAAATATATCGACAAGTCAAGATTCATAGTTTACATGTTTCTTGGTAAGAATAATGAATATTGATTAAAAACAATCTCGTCGTTAGATGTTCTTTGCTCCAGTTTCTTGGAATCGGTACAGACAATATTTATTCTGCGTGAAGATCCACAGAAAATCGTCGAACGACAAATGGACAATTCGCTTGAGGCGGTACACTCGTTTCGAGAATTGCAAGGGTGCAATTTACGCTTTTCTATTAAATATGGCCGGGTTCTTCTTTCTTTTGCACAGCAGTATAGCTATGAAAATAGCTGCACGCGCAGTTGTATGCTTCCGAATAATGCAAATTGTGCCTCATAAACGAAAAAACTAGCGTTTTTTGACTACTGAAAACGCCAATTTTTTGTATTATCGAGAGATGAGAATGTGCATCCCGCACCCTCGCAATCCAGGAAAAACGAGTCTACTCCCTTAACAATTGCATTTAATTTCTGTAGGTATGTCGTTCGTTGGAATATTAGCCATGCTACTGCTGTTACTGATTCCCACATTACTGCATGTCAAATATCAAGTGCCCATCATCCAATTATTTGGGTTCTATTACACAGAGTGTAATATCAGCACTGACTTAATCTGTCTATATTTCTACCTAACTCTCGTGCTTGGTGTATTGTCAGTGTCATGTACGGAAGCGTCGCTCGCTGTCATCTTCTTCTACCTGTCTGGACTCTTCGAGATCGTTGGGTACGCTCAAAACAACATGCATCAGTTGTTCAAATACATTCGTGAATTTAATCTGATCAATATATCAGATGATTGCATAAGTTCTTGCCTGATTCAAAAATAAAATTCAATGGTTAAATTTGAAATAATACAGCTTCATTGTAGAAATTCCACAATTTGAAAAGAATGGTGACTATACATAATTTTGTTTTACACTCCGCCGTGCAGTACGGTTTGCGATATCTATGAAAATCGGGCGCGAACTTAAGCAATAATCTAACATTTTTCTTCGTCCAGTTATCGAATACGAACTGCAGTTGACAAGGCAGCAAGGTTGGCGTCAACGGACCCAATCGACATCGGCCCTGCTGTGGACATGCACAACAGAGCTCACGAGTCGGTACCTTTATGCACACGTGACTGTAACCATTTATTCGTATATTATATTATTGCTTTATTACGTGTACTATGTATCTGACGTTATGGATATGTAACAAAAGGCTCGCCATTGCCTACGAAAAAAATGTACTTATTTCATACATGCTGGCGATTTTAGCGGTTGTGAGCTCGTTCGCTATCAATTTATACCGCGTGAGTATTATTTCTATACTCGTAGAAATATTTCGTTAAACTTTCGCCGAGGGGACCAATAATTTTCTACTTTTCTCAATGTACTATTATACAGTTCGACGAACGAATGTTGGAACTTTATATTCTAGCGCTAGGAATCGAAATCCTAACCGATAGGCACTCGAAACTGGGATTCCTCGAACTAGAATTTGAAGTTTTATTATTTACTCGTCGAACTGTACAATATTACGTTCGGACAAGTTGAAAATTTTTGTTTCCCCGAGTGAAAGTTCATTGCATTTCGTATGCAACAACCTGATGAAAAACCGTCGAGAAATGACGAGATGGATTTTTAATAATACCAGGTTTTTCTATCGATCATGGAGAATTACAGCCCGGTAGAGATTTTTATTCCCATTCTAGTGACACTAGTCCATCTGCTGGTTATGTTGCTGAACAATTATAGCGGCCAGTCTGTGATAGACACTAGTTCCCAAGTTTTTATTGAAGCGTAAGTCTGAGATTCTATTAAACAGAAATGTATTTTGTCGATCTATGGAAATCCAGGTAAAACTGGATCGAATTGTTTTTTAGTTTCTCCGAACTGCGTAGAAATAATAATAAACTGATTAAATGTTCTTCGTACAATTATGAGTGATTCTATGGCAAGCCATCACAGTAAAATCGCGATATTTGTCAGTGACCGCGTACGCGGTCAAAGCGTATGTGCGGAAAAAGAAGAATCTTCATCTTCGTTCGAGACAAACATTGTCTACATCAATTGCAGGAAATTGGGACCGTGTAGAAATTTCGGTAGTGATCATACAGTAAATCCTCTATAGTCGCAAAAAGGACGTATACGATGAATACAAATAAAAAAATGTTCCCTCTACTGTAGTAATCTGATCTCGGCTTGCGTATATGGGTGTGAACCACTACTAATCCAATGACAAAACTTCTTTAGTTTTCATTATTTTTTTACGGGACTTTCATCAACTTATTTCTGGCATTTTTCTTATTAGGATAGCATCAAATACGATATAATTTCAACTATATTTAGTGGTTTAATCGACGATGAAAGTATATCGTATTTGGTGTTATTGTAATCAGAAAAATGCCAGAAATATGTTGGTGAAAGTACCATAAAAAAAACTTTTTAGAAACCACGCTTATATTAAAATGCACTGAAAAGGAGAAAATAATTTTTTTAGACATTAGTGACTATAAATAAATTGCACTGAACGAGAAAATAATTTTTTTAGACATTAGCGACGATAAATAAAAGCGTGGAGCGCTTAACTATATTGACGCAATCTTCGTGGGCGCTCCACGCTTTTATTTATTGTCGCTAATGTCTAAAAAAATTATCTTCTCCTTTAGTGCAATTTATTTATAGTCACTAATGTCTAAAAAAATTATTTTCTCCTTTTCAGTGCATTTTAATATAAGCGTGGTTTTTAAAAAGTTTTTTTATATATTTTTTTATTTTCTCCTTTTTAGTCTTTACATATCTTGTAATCGATTTTAATTATCACTTCAACCAGTAAATTCAACCATCTTTCGTAAAAGGAAAAATATTGTGTCAGTTTATATCTCGTAAACGCATAGCTCTTTTTTTAAATTTGTTTTTTAATATTGCATTGTCACCCAGTTCTGAGCTATGTTTAAAGTTTCAAGTCTCTAGCTTATCGGGAAGTGGTTTAAAATTCGATTTCAAGATTTGACGCATACAACAACGACAACATCGACAACGACAACGACAACTCGGCAAGCTAATATAAGCGTGGTAATAGGCGTGGTAAAAAACAGTGAATAATAAAGACGTTTTGTATATTCGATTACGTCGATAAGTAGTGGTTCACACCAATACGCTTTGGCCACGCGATCCACATTTACATGCTGTCCTATACGTCCGCTTTTGTTTGAACTCTCGGTAGGTCGGCGCGGTAGACGCAGTCATAAAAAATAATGTCGGTATACGATAGTTGTCCGTGCAGAACACGGGCTGTCTGACAAGAATCGTGACTTTACTGTATCTATATCAGAAACGTATTGTACGTATATGATAAGAAAATAACAATAGGACCGTATTCGATTGAAACAGATACAATTCAGTGTGGTACCTGATACCACCGAAGTCACAAAAAATGTTGCTGATCGTGTTAACAAAAAGTTTGAAGGCAGTGAAGATTAATGTCGCCTGGTTGTTCGTTCCGTGCTACGAAGGTTTCTCAATGGTAATTGAACATATTCTTCTTTGTCGTGTTTTTAATACTCTTCAGTCAGACAGCGGTAATTTTCGTTGCAGATGATGAGCTCGTCTTTCTCGTATTTTACCGTTCTCTATTCTGTGTAGCAGAGTGTTTTGCACTAACGGTTAGACCAAATGTAGTGGGAAGTGTAGTGGGATACTACACGATATTCGATAAAAAAATCTTGAAAATACTAATTTTATGTCACGAAATGGTTACATAATAGAAGGTGTTGAAGGTAACAATTGTTTTCCGTGTTAGTATTCACATCGTCCCCTGGTTGCCATAATTCACTAAAGCTCCTGTCATTTGTTTAGAGTTTAGGTACTTCTAAAGGCTGGAATCTTCGAACATACGAAACAATGATAATAATCAACCAGCAAATGGAACAATGAAAGAATTTGGTGACCTGATAAATTTGACGATTGTTTCGTTGAGAAATGAAAGCAGCGAACATCAGTTGTTACGAGCATCTAGTAATATAATAATTAAATGACAGCTATCTCGTCTGTTTCATTTAGCTCTCAAGGCGCAATTTTTATCCTGATTTATAATTCTCAACTCTTTGGAAATTTCATCGAAATTAATTAGTCGATTTTTAAACACTAAGAGGATTTCTTATGATAACTTTAATAGTGAATTAATTTAAAATTTGAATCGAGGAGAATCTCTAGTTTGAATTAATTTTTAAATATCAAGAGGGACTCTGATCATTGTGATCTCAAGAACCTCGACAGGAAGAGGCGGTGTTTTCCGATTGTTACGCGAAGAGAAACGATGGAAAGTGGCAATTAGAATTAATTACACTCGATTTGTGTGAACGAACCAGTTGTGGCGGACACGCGTCGATCCTTCGTAATAATCTTAACCCTTAGCACTCGAGTAGTGACTCTCAGGCGCCACTAAAAATTGACTTGAATTTGAAGACATGTTTTTTCAAAAATTGCTATTGATCGGAAAGTTTTAGAGGATAATAATGATTAACGCATATTTTCTGGTATGTATGTTCTTACATACAGAATGTATAAATTATCACAATTTAGAAGTAGTGAAAATTTATTGGGTTGGCAAAGAAAGTAATTTCGGTATTTTAAAGTGAATTGAAACCCAATTTTTTTTATTCAAGCAATAAACTTTCACTAATGATGATGACCTGGCATCGCACTTGGATGAGTTTCTGGCCGATGAGGACTAGAAGTTTTATGAGCGCAAAATTGTGAAGCTAACGGAAAGATGACAAAAGATCATCGAACAAAAAAAATTGGGGTTTTTTATTGCACCTTAAAATACCGCAATTACTTTCTTGCCAACCCAATAGGTTTAGTGTTAAAATACTTGTCACTTGTCCATCCACCTGAGCAATCATTTCTGACCTGATTTCCGTTTACCGAGGCGTCGGACCTTCAAATTTTATGTCTAAAAATTATATTTCTTTGCATCTTGTGATATTTAATAAACGTATTGTCGTTCTTCTGTTGACAGGTGAGTACCTTACGCTTTCTAACAGAAGCATAAGCGGACCGTCCATAAGCGGACTATCTCCGACGCCTGATTGTATGTATCGTAATTACAGAAATGCATGATTGTCAGCAATTATCAGCCGAATTAAATATTCGCTAAATCAAACGTTTGTTACCGACATGAATTTAATAAAGCGAATATGGTCACCGGAGTAATATTACGTATAACATGGTTTTCTCAACATTGAATTCAAACAATTCTCGTATGAATCGTCTGTTTCGATACGAAAGGATTTCTTTCATTTTCATATTTACATGTAAACGTACATACATAATATCACACACGAGCAAGACTGCTATGCGCGTCTTTCGTCAGTTCTTTCATTACTTTGAAACTTCGTTGTTTCTTGTTTAGTTCTTCAATGCTTAAATCGTTAACGTAACATGCTGGACCAGCCCTTTGAAAACTTGTAGAATAATGGAAAAATAGATTACACCTACGTCGGCTAGCTTTTTTTACATTCGTTTGACACCATCGTAAATGTATGCACATCTGTAGGTTCGATATCGATAAAAATAGTTACAGCTGAAATGTCTGGTTAGCATAACAACGGCTCGAAATTATTATTTAATCATTCCTATCTCCCCGCAATGCGTTGTACGCATGAACTACGAAAAATCCTGTAACAAATTATTTGGCAATTTGACATGCAATGAAACAATAAAATAATATTTAGAATCGTGAAGTGAAGAATCGTGACACTTACTAACGGGTTTACTACTCGGCTCAGGATCGATGAATTACGAAGCTATTGGATTCTCACTGCACAGATGTTATCATCATAAAATAAGACACTGTGGTCTTCACCAGCTGGAAAGCAGAATTCAATGAGACGAGATACAGTCACACAAAAGCGTCGTGGTGACATTTACGTGAGAAAAATATTTTATATTTTCTCAATGGTAATTTACTTTTTTTTGTGGGACACCCTATATAGTATCTTCGATATTCTCGTAGAGCATGAAAAGACGAGTCCAACGAGTACCATGACCATACCATTACGATCATTAGATCTCAAGATATTCTTGTTTGAATGGAACAAGCCTGATCCAAAATTAATCTTGCAGACACGAATATCTCGACGTTGAATGATCGCATTGGTATGGTCATGGTACTCGTTGGACTCGTATTTTCATGCTCTACAGGACTATCATAGAAAAAATAGTCCTTGTGAATCATTATTAATTACAAACCGCTGAGAAGCCTTCGATCGACGCAGTGTAAAACCCGTAAAAGTCGAATACTATCGGATCGCTGCACCTTGTCAAGATAATTAGTAGATTCTTCTGAATGGAGACTGACCTGTTGTACCACGGCGTGGAGTAACTGTATAATGAATGAAATCGATCTCAGTGGATCGGTCCCCCACCGCCATTAATTTTCAATAATATAACGAAATTGTTCGAACTTACATGATTGTGGGCAAATCGTCCGCATAGTCCACGACTTTTTGCATCACATAATTCAGATAGAACATGTACGTCAGCTCGGAAAGAGACAAGAATGAGGCCAGCAACATCTCCTCCACATTGTGAGTTACACTCAAAGCGGTGGAGAGCTGAAACATGCGCATATTTCGAGAGATTCGTCACAATATCGTTTCTATCATAATCGATGAAGGGACAGATCGACATACACGGAAGAAATTGATTGCCAATGAGAAGACAGCGATCACGATAAGCACGGCGTACGAGAATGTGAATTTACTTTTCAGGTAGGTCAGGAAGCTTTAAGAACAAACAAGACCACGAGTGAACATTAATAACGCCGGAAATCGAACGATTCCGTTGAACCTGTGCTAAAGGAGTCTCATTCGATCATAGAGATT
>CM052284.1:2362670-2407009 GCA_028455765.1 Lasioglossum oenotherae | reverse complement strand
TAATTACGTTAAGCGAAGTTGAAATTTAGATTGGGACAAACATATTACAGTAAATCCTCTATAGTCATAAAAAGGTCGTACACGATGAAAGTATATCGGTGTGAACCACTACTAATGCATCGCGGAGAGTCGCAGTCGCCGATACAGTTCAAAGGCCCGTGCGTGCTCACCAATCCATATAAAAATGTTTTTACGAAACTTTCACCAATATATTTGTGGCATTTTTCTGATTAAAATACAGGGTGACAAGAAATAACGGAGTTAATCATTTCTTATTATAATTTTGAAAAACCAAATAATAACAACCATAACATGGACCTTTAGTATTCATATATTTAAGAAGTTTCGAAATGGCCACCTTTTGCACCGATACAGAGGCTCAAACGTGTCTTGAAATTTTCGGCAATGGGCCGCAGCTCTTCTGGCGTCATTCGGTCCCACTCCTGGTACAGAGATTTTTCCAATGACTCCAAATTTTTATGGGGCCGAGCACAGGCCCTGACTTCCAAAATCGACCACACGCTGTAGTCCGTCGGGTTGAGATTCGGTGAGTACGGCGGCCATTCCACAGATGTGATGAAATCTGGAAAATGGGCTTTGCACCACTCCTGAGTCGTTTTCGCCCTGTGGGCCAGCGCGGAATCCTGCTGTAACGTCCATTCCGGATCGCCGAGGTGCAGTTGAGCCCACAGAAGTACGACGGCTTCGAGAATGTCCCGTCGATACACTTCCTGGTTGATTTAGACCCCTTGATCCACGAAAACCGTAGCAAATCCCATTTTCCAGGTTTCATCACATCTGCGGAATGGCCGCCGTACTCACCGGATCTAAACTCTATGAACTCCAGCGTTTGGTCGATTTTGGAGGCCAGGGCCAGTGCTCAGCCCCATAAAAGTTTCGAGTCGTTGAAAAAATCTCTGCGCCGGGTGTGGGACCGAATGACGCCAGAAACTTCTTAAATATATGAATACTAAAAGTCTATGTTGTGGTTGTTATCATTTGGTTTTTCAAAGTTTGTCGATCTGACAGAATTATAATAAGAAATGTTTGACACCGTTATTTCTTGTCACCCTGTAATACCCAAAACGATATAATTTCAACTGTATTTTGTGGTTTAATTGGCGATGAACGTTTCGGGCTCAAGGAAGGACAGCGTATGGGAAAGAGACGCGAAGAGTCGGTCGCGCGCGGTCTCTCTGTACGTAGCTATCCTTTTCTATTGGGTTGGCAAATAACTTCATTCGGTTTTTGTGATTTATTCCAGTGTAAAAAATCGAACGAACTTATTTGCCAACCCAATACGTTCGGCTCGGTCCTTGAAGTTCAAAAAAATAGCGTCCGTCAACGAACTTTGCAACCGAACCTCCGCGAGGCTTTTGCGATTATAGCAAATGTACATGCACTAACGATTGACTTCTCGTTACAAAACGACAGAGACTAGTAGAAGTATCGATGAGAAATGATTAGGGATTACGAGAATTTGACTTGAAATTATATTGGGGGAAACATATTACATGCACTGACGTGTTAGTCGAAGTGGCTATACCTGCACTGTGACGAAATATGTACAAAAGGTATTCACGAGGATAATTTGTACCCGACGATAATTCACATTGACGTACGGCCAGAGCCCTAGGATCGTCATCAGACGTATGGTGAACTTGTAATGGGTATCCACGCCAGCCATCGCGATCAATGGTTGAAACGTGACTCGTCGACCTCCTGTTTAAGCCAATTTCTACGTTTCCGTTTTTTTTTTCGCATCGGAAAATAATTTCTCGTCCGGTATAGCAAAGAAAATATTCATAGCAGCGAGCTGATTAAGGGTTAGGTATTCTACGCTAACAAAAATAATTATTCATGCGCGACCGGCGGAAGCGAGACGTCGATATAACGCTACCACCGCCTCGATAATGTATGCGATTCTATTACGGAAAATTATACGGTTTTCTCGCGTTTCCTCTGCAACCCCCGGTGCGACACAGGACTTTCACATACATCGAAAATGCTCAGTCTTCCGCAGAACGCCGAACATGCAACAAGTAGAACCGACTTCTCGTGGACAGACGAACATAAGTGTTTCCATAGGCGATGCTCGAAGATTGACTGGCGAATAATTTCTCGGAACAATTCACTTGGACGAACCTGTATTCGAATACACGATGCGATTGGTCATTTTAAACAGCGTGTGGAGATTCAATCGGAAACAGAATTTCGCTGAAACATCGAAGAAGGTATGTTGGACAGATAGGCTGAATCTCCATCGATTTTGAGACGGGTTGAAACAATCGTATTTAAGTTTCCCCCACTATTTTTGCCTTTATATGAACTTTATGCCGATGTATTATACATTAATATGTTTGACCCTTTGCACTCGGTTGTCCCCTCTGAGGCACCACTAAAAATTGCGGTACTATTATTCAAAATATTGTTTACATTATTAAACATATCGTTATCTAATCAATTATTAAACATTTAGTTATTGTATGAGGTACTATACCAATTTCATATCTACAAAATGTTAAAAATCACAAAGAATGGAAATATTCTAGATCGGAAAGAAAGTTTAATTTTGCATTTAAAATAGCTCCAAGTGCAAAGGGTTAATAGATTTTTCTAAAATTTTTCTAATGTATTTACTGTTTTAAATTGTACCTACCCATTTTTATTATAAATGCATCAAATCTGTTGTCTACGGGTGAACTTTGTAATATCACATCAATATTCTTGTAGAGTTTAGAAAGACGATTCCAGCGACCTCAACAAATACCATTTCGATCATTATTATCAATGTTTGTCTGAGAGTATCGAATGTCTAAAGAACTGAATCATCGAAATCTTATTGCAATCGTTGGATTCGCGTTTTCATCCTCTAGAGCAGACCTGGGCGACGCTGGCTCAAAAAACACATGTTGCTGCTACTCATCTGTAGGAGTGGACGTGGTGGGGACTGTCTTACCGACCTAGAGAAGGAGCAACATGTGTTTATCGAGCTAGCGTCGCCCAGGCCTGCTCTACAGTAACACCCAGGGGTCATTCCATGCCGAATCGATCACATTTTGCCGGCAACACCGTCGATTTTGTTCTAAATGAAATATGTTGTAGTCCATGAGAAATTAGGGGGGGTTTAAGTCATCATTTTGCTGACTTCGAATGTTTTTTAGAAATGGCAGGCCTTTTTTAGAAATGTTGTCACGAATGTTGGTTTGTTTTCACCGCGCCGTTATCATCGATGCTCGCTGCTCCACTATAAATGCACCCTTACTCGCGAGTTTTGAAGACTCCACCCCACAGTGGGGAAAGTGACCTAACTCGATTCAGAAAGAAATAACTTTCGATAGAAATAAGCTAGAGCGATGAATTTTTTTTTAAATTAAAGCTGAAACGTTGCAGAATATGGGAAAAATAGGGAGATTACGGTACGAACGGTTTTTAACCTTGAGAAAATTCATTAAACTTTCACAATTTCAAGAAAATGTGCTTTCTCCGTTACCACGGGCGAAAAAAAATTTTTTTAATTTTTGCTAGGTCATTATTTTTGTGTTAGGTCACTTTTCCCCACTGTGCACCCCCTCCACCCGGCAGTAACACCCAGGCAGAACGCAAGATTGCGTTTTAAAAAATACCAATGACCTTGAAATCTAGTTACCATATGACCTGGAGAAAAGATTCGTTCCACTGTTTGCACGCGTCCCTTGAGATCCGTTATTACTTGTGAAAAGACGATTCCACCAGTCCGCTTTGATATCTTGTGCAGACATTATTTTGCGTTCTTTCGGATCGGTGATGTCGTTTCTCTGAGTCTCTACTGTGTCGAACAGCACACGTATCTAAATGAATAAAAGAGAACCATTATGCGAGCGGAAGTTTCTAATATACTGTCGCTCAAGACATTGCGCAGGCTCTTCTGAAATTGTCTATCGATAAAGCGACGTCTCTCTCTCGCTCATGTACTCCTGGAAAATAATCTATTTACAATGACTTATTATTTACAGTGGCTTGCAGTAAGGTTCGCACGCTCTTTAAAAGAGATAGTCTTTTCTCGAAGGCTGCTATTCGCAACATTTCTGATCCTTTTTCAGAATTTTGAAGATACGTTTCACAAATTTGTCGACCGAACGTTTAAAAAATTTAACCATCTAGCAGCACCTGCTATTTGGACAGCTGCTTGCAGACTTGCAACGCTTTTAGCATAACCTCGAAATGAATATTAATGTATTATGCGTGGAGCGCCTGTGCAATATAAAATATGGGAGACTGAATTAATACACAGGGGAATGCAAACTAATCAGTTTTTTCCAATGATTCTTTCGCGTGTTCGATCAAAGTAACATCAGCTCGACTTAATTTTATTGATTCAATCCGAAGGAGGAGGAACGACGGCGGCCTGTAAAAAGGGAGTTGCATTTGGGGAAGGAGAGGCTGTAGGCCCCCAGGTGTTCCATACGGTTAACCCTTTGCACTCGGTTGTCCCCTCTGATGCACCACTAAAAATTGTTGTACCATTATTCAAAATGTTGTTTGCACTATTAAGATTAGGTGAAGTAAAAAGTTCTGAGCGTTTATCAGTTTATTTATAATGCGAAAAACGCTCAGAACTTTTTACTTCACCTCATATATCGATATCTATTCAATTACTAAACATTTAGGTATTGTATGAGGTATTATAGCAATTTCATATCCATCAAATTTCAAAAATCATAGGGAATGGAAATATTCTAGATCGGAAGGAATGTTTAATTTTCCAGTGAAAATAGCTCCGAGTGCAAAGGGTTAACACTAAACCTACCGAGCCTTAAAAGTAACTGGTACATGTTCTCTTATTATTTAGACCTTGTGCAGCTCCTATTGTAATATGTGCGCCACTAAAGATATCTATGCAATCATTTCTTATGAAATTATTTTTAATATATCACTATCGCAAAATAAAAAATTTGGAACCGGTCATTTTGTCCCGATGATGGTAGGGTTTAGTGTGAATAATAACTAGATTGAGGATTTTTGTGCTGAATATCAAGGTTCGTTGCAGAGTAACGAAAGCGAGGAAACAGAATTTTGACTGGATCGTTTCAACTTACGACTGGAGTGGTAAACCAGGTATCCAGGTAATTTTGTCGTTGTTTTCCCGAACATGTTTTTCCTTCATCGAGCCAAGCACTTGGAACAAATAGCGACCTCACTTTTTAAAATCACACCCACCCGACATTGTTGAAGATGCATCACTGCTATTACTCTGACGTAATGCATTTGTACATAAATCTACAAAAACTCCGACAAGATTGACGGAAACCTGGGCGATCTTCAGGCGAAGGTCACAAGTCAAGCTAGACAGGTAGCTAGACAAGAACTGAGCCGGCAGGTCTCCGAAATATTTTCTCAAGTGTCCCCTTACTCTGTTGTGTGTTTACTTCGGTGCGTATCGTTTGAATAAATAGCGCGCCGAAACATCAAGACTCGCGGAAGAACGAAAGACAATTTGCGAACTGGCCACGAACGAGCAGGATGATTACTAGTTGGCGGTGATCGATCCATTCACGACAATAGACTGCACCCCTCGCGAGTTGTTGCTTCGGAATCGCAGCAAATTACGGGGTCGAAGTCAAAAGCGGCCCGATTTCTTTTTCACTGGAATGTTATGGTTTTCCTTGAATTCGAACAATGTAGGACACCGATTGCTCCGTTCCCATTATTAGGCAGTCGAGGCTTCCCCAACTTTTCGAGCAACAAAGTTTTCCCTGGCAAAAATGTGACAAGCGAGGTAGTCGTGCCGGCTGCCTGCCATTCGTCCATCCACGTCACATCGAGCAACTAGCTTCGGAGCTGCAATGGACGACTTTCAAAAGGACGCGAATATTCATCTAAAGATCGTCCAGGTCTTTCTGAATATTGTTGGACTCGGGCCGTACGACGATAGCTGGGCTGTCTATGCGAAGAGATTTCTGTACACGTTCACAATTACCATAGAGCTTGTGTTCCAGGTGTAGATCTCTCAATATCAATAATCTTTCCTCAGGTCCACGGGCATGTGCCTAATTTTGCCAAGCATTACGAATTGTTATTTACAGTTTCTCGGGTTTTTGGACGAGGAAAGTACTCGGGACAATGTCGTCAATTTCGCCACGAATACGACGTTTTACTTGATACTGCTGACGAGATACCTGTGTTTCTTGTCGAACATTGCGAACGTAAGCTCAAATTTTCAGGTTTCAATACCTGTTTTACTATTTTAGTCGTGAGTTGAAATAACCCAGTCCAAATTTGGGTCCAACAGGCTAAGAATGGTGCATGCGGCCGCGGCACCACCCACAATTTTTATTGATATTGTGGGGAAAACAATGGTTTTAGGTTGAAAGATAACCCCCTAAAATTTTAAGTCGCTAAACCTTCATATAGGGATGATAACTGTATCATTATTTTTCTCGGTTGTTAATTAAGATATTCAGATGTTTAAAAAACGAAAACAATCTAACCTTACCTCCTTCATATCATATACTTTTTTCACAATTATCATTTGAATTTGAAGAATCATTTGAAAAACTGATTCGTTTGCATTCCCCTGTGTATTAATTCAGTCTCCCATATTTTATATTGCACAGGCGCTCCTCGCATAATACATTAATATTCATTTCGAGGTTATGCTAAATGCGATGCAAGTCTGCAAGCAGCTGTCCAAATAGCAGGTGCTGCTAGATGGTTAAATTTTTTAAACGTTCGGTCGACAAATTTGTGAAACGTATCTTCAAAATTCTGAAAAAGGATCAGAAATGTTGCGAATAGCAGCCTTCGAGAAAAGACTATTCTCTTTTAAAGAGCGTGCGAACCTTACTGCAAGCCACTGTAAATAATAAGTCATTGTAAATAGATTATTTTCCAGGAGTACATGAGCGAGAGAGAGACGTCGCTTTATCGATAGACAATTTCAGAAGAGCCTGCGCAATGTCTTGAGCGACAGTATATTAGAAACTTCCGCTCGCATAATGGTTCTCTTTTATTCATTTAGATACGTGTGCTGTTCGACACAGTAGAGACTCAGAGAAACGACATCACCGATCCGAAAGAACGCAAAATAATGTCTGCACAAGATATCAAAGCGGACTGGTGGAATCGTCTTTTCACAAGTAATAACGGATCTCAAGTGACGCGTGCAAACAGTGGAACGAATCTTTTCTCCAGGTCATATGGTAACTAGATTTCAAGGTCATTGGTATTTTTTAAAACGCAATCTTGCGTTCTGCCTGGGTGTTACTGCCGGGTGGAGGGGGTGCACAGTGGGGAAAAGTGACCTAACACAAAAATAATGACCTAGCAAAAATTAAAAAAATTTTTTTTCGCCCGTGGTAACGGAGAAAGCACATTTTCTTGAAATTGTGAAAGTTTAACGAATTTTCTCAAGGTTAAAAACCGTTCGTACCGTAATCTCCCTATTTTTACCATATTCTGCAAAGTTTCAGCTTTAATTTTTAAAAAAATTCATCGCTCTAGCTTATTTCTATCGAAACTTATTTCTTTTCGAATCGAGTTAGGTCACTCTCCCCACTGTAGGGTGTAGCCTTCGAAACTCGCGAGTAAGGGTGCATTTATAGTGGAGCAGCGAGCATCGATGATAACGGCGCGGTGAAAACAAACCAACATTCGTGACAACATTTCGACACATACTAAAGAAAAAGTACATATGTATTTTCTTTGTTCTTCTTTTTCTTTTCACCGCATAGCTCACCTCGCTGCTCCATACTAAATAAATCCGAGCGCTGCTGTAGAGCATGGAAATGCGAATCCGACGATTATAATAACTAGACCGCGGATCTTTGTGCAAAATAAAAAATGTTTGCATTGATCTCAGGGCACAGGAGTCAAATAAAAATTGTATTCTTCCTTTAATTATCCTATTAAGCTAAAACTAACACTTTGATGTCCTTAAATATTTTTGACATGTCCACTGCTTGAAATTACATGTATCCATTTTCATCATAAATGCATAAAATCCGCAGTTTGATAATAACATTTCGATGATTCACTCTTTTTCGATATTTGTGTCTGAATGGTATGACATTCGATGCTTGCTGGATTCGTCTTTCCAGTGTCTACAAGAGTATTGATGAAACGTTACAAGGTTGCATTAAAAATTATACCGATGGCCTTGTTAACCTTGTCGAAAGATGACCTCGAGGAATCATCCTTTCCGTTGGTATACGTATTTATTTATTTCTATTCTTAAACCGTGCCTACTCCGTTACAGTCGTTGTCATTCTGAATGCGGGTTGCCTGACGTCATATAACCTGCTGGGTATCTATTACCCCAGCAACTGGGCGCCCGGCGTTAAACTGTACTATTTTCCGAAGAACCCTAAGCTTTCTTGCTTGATGCTGATGCACATGTTCGCTTGTGCCATTTTGCCATGCTCCGCCATCTTAGGAAGCGACGGCACAACGTTTATCACCATGCTGCACGCAGCCGGATTATTTCGGATCACCAAGTAAGACGCGGTCGAGAACACATCACGTCACGATATTAGTCTCCAATTAGTAACTAACAACTGTCACTGTTATTACATACGACAGGCATCGTTGTGACGTCGCGTTCGATAAATCGGAAGATCTCCCTCCCGTCGAGAGACAAGAAGTAGAGACTCGGAACATACTCGGTATCGTGAAGTTGCATCAACAAGGAGCGGAGTAGGTATCAAATATTTTCTCTCGTTTCTGAAACGTATCGTATAATACCTTCTCATAAAATCAGGTTCATAAAATTCATATATGCAACTTGTTGGAAGATGCATCTCTCGACGCAAGGCCCGATAGTGGTAGCTACGAGTCTGTGTATGGCGCGCGTAAGTATGAACACTAGGGATGTGCGAGCCGTCCGATTTTCGGGTCGAAGAGAGCCGGGCGGGCTTCATCACACATCGGGCGGCCCGAAAATCTCGGGTAGAATCTCTTGGGAAAATCTCGGGCCTGAAAGAATCGCGCGCCCGAATCTGCGACCCGACCCGACCCGAACCCGAATATCCGGCGACCCGCACATGCCTGATGAACACCGTAAAGTCGCGATCGAGCGGTGGGATCTCCTTTGCCCGTCAGGATGCAGCGTTTTGTTAACCCAACGCCTTTTATACTCCATTTGTCATACTTCATCAGAACTGCGTGCAGACGCGAGCCACCGACACATCGGCTCGATGTGTCATGAAGTATCGCGCACCCGAATCGACCCGACCCGACGATTCGGGCGCCTGAAAATCGGGCGGCCCGCACATCCCTGGTCGACAAACCGGTTTTCGAATTGTATAATTTTCTTCGGAAAAACCGGTTTTCAAGAACCGACAAACCCTAGTATGGATAACAAAACGCTGCGTGCAGACGCGCGAAGGGCGCGACGGAGCTTCCCGATCTAAGCCTGTTCGAATAAATCTGCAGGCGTACGATTACATAAAGTTGCAGCCGTCACTGGAGATCCGGCAATTGTTAGTGCACCTAACCTTGGTACCGTTGATCCTGTTCTACAGCTACATTATAAATAATATTTGTCAGATGTGTCTTGACACCAGCGGCGACGTCTTCTGGTCATTGTAAGTAGATGATGAACAGATGATCATAGGTATCTGAACGTTCGTTGTCTTCTAGATCCGATGCTCCATGGTACAAGGGAACGATCGCGTCACAGAAAATGACGTTGTTCCTTCTGCAACATTGCAAACCGATTGGTTTCACTTTTGCCGGTGGCTACCAAGCGAACCTCGAAGGATTTAGCGTGGTAACAGTGTCGTTTACCTATGTAAAGATCGACTTCTACGGTAAATAAATACGAATCGGTCTTTGCAGAGCGTCAAGCTAGCTTTCTCTTACTTCACGGTGGTCGCTTCGATGTAGACAAGATCAGCTGACGTTACGCGCAGAGTCGTCAGAAGAAGTCACGTGACGTTCTGACGCTTGCAGTCACGTGACTAAACCGGTGGAAGGGGAACCGCGAAGTGGGAAGACTCAATCTGGCGACTCTGGTTACGCAGCGCCACTTTGTAAAAAGTAATCGATTGTTCAGTGCAACTGCAACGTGTCACACACACACGCGCGACTGTACGTATCTACTAGTGATTAAGATAGGACACTTACACACTATCACTATTGTACAAGACAACTCTGTGCAAATATCAATTATTCAACTCACGTCCTATTAATAAAAGAATATTCATAGACAATCAAGTTTCAGCGAGGACAGAATTTCTTCGCGTCCTCAGCTTTTCACCTGCTAGATCATGCACTTTTACCGTGTGTGTGAACCTTTCAACCCTTATCTTCGCAATCTCCCTTAACATCCATCTTTTTTCACTTCCCGGCCAATCATATCTCATTTCGCACGGATGATTTCTTCTCTCTCTCCCTCTCGTAATCCCCTTTCTCTTAATCCTTCCCGTTTCTTCCTTATCTTGGTAATTCCAACGTTGTAATTCCAACCATAATTCCTCTGCTATCTCCCCTGCCCATCGCGTAAGGTTTCTGCTGCGAAACTACACCGTTCAACGGCAAAGTGTCTTGACGATTAAACAACAAAGTCGATCAGCAACAGTGCCGAATATTCTGTTGAAAGACGAACAAAGTTCCTGACATAGAAAAACGTTTTTACTTCTGCATGTTGTAACGTTACCTCGTACAGTGCTCAGGAAAGTCACGCTAAACCAGAGAGCAACTGATTCGATAATAGAAGAATAGAAAAGAGTATATTTATTTTAGTAATAAATGTGCGTAACTTAGTAGACGAAGTTAAATTTACTTAATATAAAAAAGAGACGTGTGTAGCAGTCGAAATGTTAATCAAAATTCGGAGCTGATCGTTCGATTGTCGATCGTTGCAGCGAGTTGTGCAAAAGGACTCGTTAGTCCGAACGGAATAATTTACAGACTAATTACGCCCCAACTACGATTTAATATTATGTCAGAAGAGGATCATCGTCGGTGGATCAAGTCACTCGCGAGACATTATTGTCATCTGTTACACGGCGATGCACCAAATGATCCACTGATGATGCGAAGCTCATTTCGTTGCTACGGGAAATCCTGTAACAAATGATTTCGCAATTATTAGAAAAGAAACAAAATAATTTACAATCCCCAAGTCGACACTTACTAACGGTTTTACCACTCAGCCCAGTATCTCAGCATTAGGAATCGTTGCATTCTTACTGAAAAGATGTCATCATCATAAAATAAGACATTGTGGCCCTCACCAGCTGGAAATGTTACACCTTTTGTAGGACAGCCTATATATTTTCTTCGATATCCTAATAGAGCATGAAGAGACGAGTCCAACGAGTACCATGACCATACCATTACGATCATTCGTTCTCGAGATATGCCTGTTTGAGAGGTGAGGTGTCGGTTAGGCCCTTTTAGGTACTCAGTCTTCGGACAGGAATATCTCGTGATTCAATGATCGTAATGGTTTAGTCATGGCACTCGTTGGACTCGTCTTTTCATGCTCTATAAGACTATCGTAGAAGGAGAAGCTCTTATGGATGATTAATAATGACAAACCCCTGCGAAGCCTTCTACCGACGCATTATAAAAACCATAGAAGTCGAATACGATCGGCTCGTTGCACCTTAACAAGATGAGCAGTAGATTTTTCTGAATGGCAACTGACATTTGGTACCACGGGGTAGAGTATCTGTAACACGAATGAAATTGGTCTTCGTGTTTAGAGAACCGATGTTCCAGATACAATTTATGTTTTTTACACGATCGTGGCGAATTCCTCCGCATAGTCCAGAAGCTGTTGCACCACATAGTTGAGATAGAACATGTACACCAACTCGGAAATGGAAAACAACAAGGCCATCAACATCTCTTCCACACTTCCAGTCACGCAGATGGCATCAGATAGCTGTAAGGTGTACGTATTTGGAGAAATGGACGACAATAATTGTTACAATCGAGATGCTGCGGTAGATCGACTTACACGGAAGAGGTTGATGCTCAACGAGATGACAGCGAACACCAGGAGAACGGCGTACGAGAACGAGAAAGTGCCTTTCACGCTCACCGCGAAGCTTTGAAAACCACCAATGGACGTTAGTACAGGTTTTTCATTCGAAATTGGTTCTTTTGTAAATTATGTACACTCTTGCACTCGAAGTTCAATTCAATTCAATTTTTCAAGTCTTTTACACCATTTTACTACGTTTTTATTAGCTTATTAGCAACTAACTGTTGTGCGAGTTTTCTCAACGGCAGCTACTCTCAACACTCCTTACTATGTATTATCTTACGCCCCACGTTTTTCGTTTTAAATCTTACAAGTATTTTCATAGCTATTACAAATTCACAGTCACAAATTTTCAGGACCATCTGTATGGGGCTAGGAAAAATTATTTTCTACTTTTTAGTCCTTTTTAAAAAAATGTGGTATTTTGAAAAAATTTATTTTTATTTAAATATTTCAAGTCAAATTAGAAATCTCCGAACATCGTGCTGTAGGTCAGGTCTGTCCAACTTGGACCCCACTACTAAATTCTGACGGTCCGATCCTGTCGGATAGTGGGGAAACGTCACCGCCCACCTTAGCGGCACGAAGATGTGGGGGAACGGGTCCAGTGTGGCTCACGGGCCTCAAGTTGGACAGATCTGCTATAGGTTATCATTTTTTCCTGGTCGTCGCACATGATTCGACGAATACTAACATTTTTGCGTCCTTGTGGTAGCCAACTGCAGTCGCCACACACTTCTTTCTGTAAACTTCCATAACCTCGTTCGAGTCCTCCTTGTAGAACGGTCCCTCGGAAATCCCTTTCTCGATGTAGTAGCTACAAACCAGTGTTGGGCAAAAAATTAATCAACGATTGACGACTAAATTTCTACTTCAATCGTTAATCGCAACTAACAATTAATCTCCTAGTTTAGTCGTTAATTGCGGTTAACGATGAAATTTCTACTTTAGTCGTTAATTGCGATTAACGATTATTAATCGTCAATCGGATAATTGATTAATGATTATTGCTAACATTTCGAAATGAAATACGTAATCAGAACTGTATGAATACTGAAAAAAATGTAAATTGAGTTCAGGTGTATTGTCATTTGGTCCATAATACAAATTCTGTTTACGTGCTTTTATGTTTTTTTTTTCGATGATTCCTTTTTTTAATCGTATACATTAATCAATCAATCATAATTAAAATTTTAATCGATTAATGCACAACACTGCTGCAAACCATAGCAAAATCTGTAGACTATAATAATATTTCGTGATCGAGAAGCTTCGTGACATTTGCATTCCAAAATCGTCGATCATTCATTGAAAAATTTCAATTAACCGTTTAAAGAACGCCGTAATAATGGCAATTCTCAGGCTGATACTAAAACTCCCGAGTAGGGTAGTTCTGTTACCTGCCGATTTCGAACAAGGCGATACTGTGCTGCAGCCACATGATGAAGATGGTCTCCGTAGCCACGTAAATCGTTGCGACGAAGAAAATCGTGAGACTTTGGTGGATTATTATAGGGAGGTAATATTTCTCTTTGTCGACCAAATAGTCCGTGACCATCGGGAAGGGATCGGTGTGATTCGTGTTGGCGGGTGCTGTTACGATGAATACATACGATGAGATGCGGAATAGCATCGCGAAAAATGCTGACGGGTAAATAAATACTGCAAATAAATACAAATGAATAAATACATAAATACGGTAAATAAATACACATGATAGCGACACAGAACGCTTTTATCGGTTTCATTCGTAACGCATTTCCTTACTCGCATAAATAGCACCTTGTTCCTTGCCCAAAATGGCCCGCTTCGTTAAAATATCCAACGTATCCTGGTGCGTTGTGTTCCACCTATCCTTTACGCTGTCCATTATCGTGCTAATCTGTAGTCGCAATCATCTTTATTGTCCGATCCGATTCGACGCGTTCAACTGTGCCCATAATTATGAAAGTGGTCCAAGCAGTGGCGCACCCAGGGGGAGCCAGGGGGCCAAATCCCCCAACAAGAAAAAAATGTTTAGCTTCCAAAATAAAAATCGTGGAATAGCCCTGGGTAACGTTGACAGATATTTTGGCTAAAAAAGGGTCATCACGCAAAACCTAGGGCTAGGTTCAACTCTATATGATAGCAAGATTATATGTATAGTCCCGTTTCCCCCCGCATAAGATCTTAGGGGCTGCCGAGTCCCTCACTACCCCTCCAGCTATTATCTATGAGTGGCGGGGTGCGTAAAGGCATTTCCCCACCGCTCTTAAAAAAAAGAAGGGCTGGGTTCAACTCGGCCCCCCTCCCCCAAGATTATATCCTGGGTGCGCCCCTGGGTCCAAGTCATCTGTTTCTTGTTTCCAGATATTTCAAGGATTGCATTCGAATAGATTAAAAAATAATTTTTTATTATGTAACATTGCAATGTAGAATTTGATTAGTCTTGAAAATGTTGTTTATGATTTGACTTGGACCACTTTCCTAATTGTAGGCACGACTAATAAGAAATCGTTTTCACTCACTGTACCGATCGCAGACAAGAAAGCGTTGAACTTCACTACAGAACCTAACATCATTATTATGAAAGACAGTGTCTGTAGCACCTCCATCAGCTTGATGTCGTCCTTCCTGAAGGGCATCATCTGAAAGAATTTTCATTTTGCTTCAGTATCAATTTCGTCCGCTCGATCCAATCTGCATTGGCCTACTTTACTGCAATAAATAAATGTATTTAAAAAAGCTTTTTAAAAACCACGTTTATATGAAAATGCACTAAAAAGGAGAAAATAATTTTTTTTAATAAACTTCAATGAATAAGATATTTTCCATTTTGTTCAATGATCTTTTGTCAAAAAGAATAAATACGAAAATTTGATTGATTAAAGTTCATTGGTTGATTAAATTGTTACTTCACCTTAAATACCGAAATTACTTTCTTGCCAACCCAATATATTCTTCACTAATCATTTTAACCCTTAGCACTCGAGTGGTGACTTCTAAGGCGCCACTAAAAATTGCTGTACCATTATTTAAAATATTGTTTACATTATTAGATATGTTGGTATATATCTAATCAATTATTAAACATTTAAGTATTGTGTATAGAAAAAAAAATTTTATAAAAAAATATTAAGCCGACTATCGAAAAAACGCACTAAAAAGTATAAAATAATTTCCATTTAATTTATGTGAATGCACACGAACATAAATACAATACAATCATTTCGGAGGCGGCGCAAAAATTAAAAATGACAGATGTTGCTGATTATGATTTCATTGGAACATGGTGGACTTGGACATTGGTAGGTGGGAAGAGAAGATACAGTAATATGTGAAAGCATATAGAAGAATTTAAGGATTTTCGTAATTTCCAGTATAGAAAATTTTCAATTTTGCGCCGCCTCCGAAATGATTGTATTGTATTTAAGTTCGTGTGTATTCACATAAATTAAATGGAAATTATTTTATACTTTTTAGTGCGTTTTTGCGAAGTCGGTTGAATCTTTTTTTATAAAATTTTTTTTATTTCACAGTTCTTATCAAGGTACCAATCGGGAGATATACCCTACACTGATTGGTCCATCCATCTTGGATGGAAAAAAAGCGAAAAAAAGGCACACACAGATCGAATTGAATAGCCTCCTCCTTTTTCGAAGTCGGTTAAAAATATTCTTGATCGCAATAAATATTTAATTTTCCAGTTAAAATAGCTCCGAGTGCAAAGGGTTAATATAATGAAAATAATACGTCGATACCTTTCGAAACTTTTCACGGTTTTACATTGCGCCTGTTCATTTTTCTCATAAATGGATAAAATTGAAAAGCACGACGAGGACAAACATTAACGCATCTTATACACACTAACACGTTAGTTGAAGTTTATACCTGGGCAATGACTAAAGTAGTGCAAAGGCAATTGACGAAGGTACTTTGTATTCGACGAACATTCACATTGACGTTCGGCCAGAGTCCAAGGATCGTCATCAGACGTATGCTCAGCTTATAGTGCGTGTCCAGTGCAGCCATCGCGAGCAATGAATGTAACGCGACTCGTCGACTTCCTGTTTCGTAGTTTCAGGTTCCGCATTTTCATCTTTTTTTTCTCCCCCTCGGAAAAACTTTCCTGTAAAATGCAAAAAAAAACAATTCAAGGAAGCGAAATAATTACGACAGTCGTATTCCACGATTACAAAGTTAATTATTCATGCACAACGGGCGAAAGCGTAAGGTCGATATATACTACACCACCACCTCAATAATATATGCATCACTATCATGGAAAATTATACGGTTCTACAAAAGGGGACATCTGTTTGAGATTTCGCGTTAGGCGACTGTGTTTCGTATTTTTTCCTTACATTTTCTCCGCCCTCCGACGCCGGGACTTTCACACACCTCGAAAATCTTCAGTCTTTCGTAGAACGCCGAATGTGAAACAAGTAGAACCGACTCCTCGTGGACGGACGAACATAATACACTCAGTAAAATAAGTCTCCGTACATCCTTTAAAACAGAATAACTTTTTTATAATTATGCCAAACGACCTGATGTTTTGTAAACAATTAGAAGCATTGGTTTACTGAACGATCTGCAATAACTATTTTCTAAAAATTACAATTTACAAGGCTGCATGCAAAAATAGAAAAGGCACTTTCTGAAACTTTTTCATTCGGGCCCTTAATAAAAATTTAAAATCTATTTTTTTGTAGATCTATGGTAGTTACACACCTGCTGAAAATTTCGTCGAAATCGATTGTCGGCGAGCGTCAGCGGATTTCGATGAAATTTTCAGCACGTGTATAACTAACATAGATCTACAAATCACATATTTTAAATTTTCATTGGAGGGACGCAAATAAAAAAGTTTTAAGAAATGCCTTTTTTATTTTTGTATGCAAATTGGTCAATTGTAATTTTTGGAGAATCTTTTTTGCATATCATTTCCTAAACCAATGCTTTTAGTTGATTATAAAAAAAATCAGGTCGTTTGGTATAATTATAAAAAAGTTATTCTTAAAAAAGTTTTAGAGGGTGTACGAATACTTTGTACACCCACTGTAAGTGTTCCAAATAGTCGATGGTCTTAAACATCATTGAAGATTGTCTGTCATGAACAATTCACTTGGACGAACCTGTATTTGGATCCACGATGCGATTGGTCATTTTAAACGGCGTGTGGAGATTCGATCCTTTCGTGGAAGATTTAAGAATTTTCATTGACTTCATTTCACTGAAACATCGAAGAAGGTATGTTGATAAGGTAGGCTCAATCTCCATCGATTTGTCAGCCTTATTAAAACAATAATATTTAAGTTTCCTTGATGAGGGGTTCCACGAAGAATCATGGCGATAATAAATGTCTCCATTTTTGCTTTCGTATGAACTCGATTTTCTGGTGAAACCTTCGTTTCATTCGGTTTTGTATTTCACGTCGGAGCGAGATACTCGATGGGAACGGGTCTAATGAAGCACATTTCGCGGTTTCGGCAGTCCCTTTGTACCCCTTTTGAAGCATTAACATGGAACTGGATATGCTTCTGCGGATTACGTGTGCATTTTTTATTATTTTACCACGCTTATATTAACTTGCCGAGTTGCCGTTGTCGTTGTATGCGTCAAATCTTGTAATCAAATTTTAAACCACTTCCCGATGAGCTAGAGACTTGAAACTTTAAATATATCTCAGAACTGGGTGACAATGCAATATTAAGAAACAAATTTTTAAAAAAAGCTATGCGTTTAGGAGAAAACGAAATTTTAATATTAACCGTTACACCTCGCTCCGCAACGCTCGGTAGTACGTCATAGCGGCCAGCGCTTACCTACTCCACTACGTGTTCCCACTCCGACTCATCCCCACTCCACTGGCCCACTTCGCATCGTAGGAGCTCAGTTTACTTACCGAGTTGCTTAGGATTAGGTCGGGGTGGAGGGCGACAAGGACCGGCGATTCTGCTCGGTAAGCGGCTCGCGGGCGTCACTACAAACCAATATGGCGGCGCCTTTACCTGTCAAAAACACTGCAATAGCTCCTGAACGATTGATCCTACAGAATGGAAACTTCAATTTGCAGCCGCCATGACACAATATTTTTCCTTTTACAAAAGATGGTTGCATTTACTGGCCGAAGTGGTAACTAAAATCGATTACAACATATGTAAAGACTAAAAAGTAGAAAATAAAAAATACATAAAAAAAACTTTTTAAAAACCACGCTTATATTAAAGTGCACTAAAAAGGAGAAAATAATTTTTTTAGACATTAGCGACAATAAATAAAAGCGTGGAGGTCTAAAAAATTATTTTCTCCTTTTTAGTGCACTTTAATATAAGCGTGATTTTTAAAAAGTTTTTTTATTTACATTATGCTTGCGCAGAAATCAAACTGGAATGAGACCAACAAAAGAAACTGAATTATGGGTGATTGTACTCTGGAACAAAGTAATTCGATGCAAAAGTTGGTTACAGTAAAATTGTGGAAACATTGTTTGCCAAATCTTAAAGATCACAGGATTGCCGCTACGGAAAGCTGAAATTTCGAATTTGTTTATAATGTATACGAGAGCCGGATCGATCTTACCCGCAGGGGCCACCTTGCCCGGAATTACTATTATAACTTATTTATGCTAATACGGTGTATCGCGTGAAAAATTATCCGGCGTACAATTTTTTAAATAACGTTTAATCTTCGCACTCGCCGTGCCGCGCTTGTGTCATGATGATGTATCGAATGATCTTACCCCTTCATTTGCCCAGTGCACACAACCGATGCAGTCTGCGCTGAAATTATAGTGTCTGTCGTTCACGTCGCGGTAATGCGCCACGCCGACGTTACTTCGCGATGTTTAATGTTGAAAAGGGTTGAAGCACACCGAGGACCCGGGTAATTACTAATTTCGCAATAATTCATTACACTGCGCTGAGAAGTGGGGCGCGACGGTCAATGAATTCCCATTAGAGGGGGTCTTCTGCCTTTTTTTTTTAGTTTCAAGACGTGCGGAAAAAGCACGTTTATGTACACCCCAGAGGGGGGTAGTCTGGGACACAGGTGTTCGGTGTCCCCAATCCAGTAAATCCTCTACAGGGTGTCCCAAAATTCCTTCAACAGCCGGTTATGTTCCTGAGATCATTTGAAGCAACATTTTCCTTTGCAAAAATGTTATCCGCGGCTTTGTTTAGGAGTTATTAACGAAAAACGCGGACCAATTAGAGCGTGACTGGGTGGAGTCTGTTCACAGAAGCCGCGCTCGGATTGGTCCATGTTTTTCTGGGATAACTCCTTAACGGAGCCTCGGAGAACATTTCCGCAAAGGGGAAAGTTATTTCATTCAACCTCAAGAATCGCCACGCACAAGTTGGGTTGAACTGAACGGAAGTATAACATTTTTGGGACAGCTTGAACACATTTCTGTGTTTTTATCCTGAATCTCCATTTAAATGCCGCACCGGTGGCGTCGGATTAAACTGTATCACGCGAAGCCGCACTCGCTATCGTTGACTTCCCCGTTCGCCTAATTTCGTTGAGTGTTTAGGACAATCAATGTTTCCGTTTGCAGAAAATGAGGAGTGTTAGCGCAGCTGAATGGGATCCTTGGAGCTCCCACGCGATTCCGGTTCTTGCAGTTAATGCCGTAGTTTCATGCTGCCTGGGTGTAAGCTGTGACATTTGGAAAATGAACCCGACGTTCCGGCCGGCATTGCAGCAGCCGCCCGGCTTCATTTAAAGTCTGAGAATGCTGCCGGACGTTACTGGACGCTGCAGCATTCTCAGATCCTTGGTAATGTCAGCTGCAATATTACCCGGAAGGTCGACACAATTTTCTGGAAGGAGACGGGGTTTAGGCTCTCGCTGTTCCACTCCGCGGACAGCCATACCCTTGTCGATTTTTCTATTCTTGGACATTAACCCTTAGTGCTCGCATGGCGACTGGGATTATCTATCATCATTATCCAAAATATTCTTTACATTCTTAAATATGTCGGTATCTAATCATTAGACTGCGGAAGATTTTTAAGGAAGGGCAACCAAATAAAATGTTATTTTCAGTGGCCAGGTGAAGTGCCCTAAGTCTGGACAGTCCAAAAGTGATACATAAATCTGGACAATTGAATTTTCATAGTAAAATCAGTAGTTAACAGATTAAATAATTATATTAAGTATTCTGAGGCCTTAGCTACAAGTAGGTGTGAATATTATTTCATTATGACATCAATTCAAATTTAAAAATAAATTCAAAGTTCATCTGAAAACAGTATGCAAAATAGTCTATTTACATGCGAATCAGACAAAAAATAATTATCACGCATAATAATATTGATATTTTAAAAGAAATTGGCAATCAAACTTAACGTAAATAATAATTATTAATCCAAATATTAGATTCCAAGATTAGGACTGTTTTCAAATATAAGTACTCCATACTGGGACGCGATAACAGTACCTGTCCCGGATGTTAAAAATCTAAAAACATTATTTTTGTTTATTTAAAGTGACAAAATTTGAAATAGGAAAACATGCTGTCCAGGCATAGGGCACTTCACCTTAGCAGTCCCTTTGTGGATCTGAAATATATCAAAATTTCACTAAATTCGCAAATGTTCACATATGTCATGAAAATTGAAATTTGCATAATTCCTATTTGCATAATATCCTAAGTCCCCGATGGGAAATACGGCAAAGGCTGGTCCCCAATCTTCGCCTTATATCGGAACAGAGCATATTTTAGTTTTACTTTTATCGTAAAATGTTATTTCTCGGGAAAATTGAGTGTCATTGAAATGACAGCGTTTCGCGTCACAGCGGTGGGCAGTGTATATGTCCACGTGTAAATACAACCTATACGAACTTCCGGCGAAATTATTTTTCTCTGGGACCGTGGTTTATAATGTTTAGACGGAAGAGACAGCAGCGTTTGATAGCGGCATTGGAAATTCATGGGTATTTCAATATTAATGCACTCTGACATGTGTGATGCGCGGGAAGTGTAACGCGAAAAATGTTAGAGGGTGGTCGCGATGACCTAGACGGGATAATAATACACTGGAACACCTTGGGGTGAGAGGATAGGAGGTAGTATGGGGGTTGTTCGCACCACCAACATTGTCCTGAATCCCTGAATACCACACTGATGTTAAGTTCGCGACGATACACCGATTTACGGACCGATCGCGTCACGAAATATTATTGTCCTTCCTTTCGGGTCAAACCACTTAAGGAATTTACCCGGGATCGGGAATTAGGTAGTGGACAATGGACAGGATTCAAACTGAAAAGTTGTTTAGTAAAAGAAATATATTTTTAAAAACTTTTTAAAAACCACGCTTATATGAAAATTCACTAAAAAGAAGAAAATAATTTTTTTTAGACATTAGTGACTGTAAATAAAAGCGTGGAGCGCTAAACTATATTGACGTAATCTTCGTGGGCGCTCCACGTTTTTATTTATAGTGACTAATGTCTAAAAAAATTATTTTCTCCTTTTTAGTGCATTTTAATATAAGCGTGGTTTTTAAAAAGTTTTTTTAAATGTATCTTTTATTTTCTACTTTTTAGTCTTTTTTAAATGGAACGCAAGATATAGCAAGACTGGTATGAAATAGTAAAATAAGCGGGATAGAATGAGGGGATGTGACTCCGAGAGACGACGGCTCTTGATGAAGTCCGAAATTGTCCGAAATGGAACTGAATGAACGGAACACCACACTGACTGAGCTCCCTCGGTGCGAAATGGGCCAGTGGAGTGGGGATGAGTCGGAGTGGGAACGCGTAGTGGAGTAGGGAGCGCTGGCGCGCGGAGTGGGGATCGCTGAACGCGTTGACGTACTACCGAGCGTCGCGCGACGAGGTGTGACGGTTAATATTAAAATCTTTTTTGTCTCCTAAGACGCACAGTCTTTTTTTTTTTATTTGTTTTTTAGTACTGCATTGTCATCCAGTTCTGAGCTATGTTTAAACTTTCAAATCTCTAACTCATCGGGAAGTGAATTTAAAATTCGATTACAAGATTTTACGCATACAACGACAACAACATCATCGACAACTCAGCAAGCTAATATGAGCGTGGTAAAAAGGGCGTCGTACAAAATCGTGTTGACGGTTCGCAATTCGGATTTGACGTGAACTCGGCTACTATGTTTTCTTGGTTACCTTTCGATTGGTTGTGTTTGCGTTTCTGGGGATGAGTGTCTGTTTTTCTGATTGGCGTAGATAGACAGCTATGGGTGTGGTCTGCATGGAACATTGAAATTAGAAAGTTTATTATCTTTTTTTTTGTAAATTTTTGGGCTTACGTTGTTTCGGGCGTACGGGTGGCCAACTGTCCTGCAATTTTTGGGAAATTGTTTTATGACGGTTGGCCAAGGACCCGGCCAAATCCGAGGCTTCTTCCGACTTCTCGAGTTGCCAGGTCTGTTACGCACATGACACTGGCTCTAAACAGTGGAATTCGATCAATTTCCCAAGCTCATTACTTGACGACAACTGATAACAAAGTCTGAAGCGCAGCCATAACCGGCTGGAAGTCCCGGCTTGTCTGTGGACGTCAGACGAGGGCCATTTGCGGGAAACCGAGCATGAAGGCTGCTCGGCAATCAACGATCAAGTCCAAGAGAGCATGATCAACTTGGTAATCGTGAGAAATCGCGCAGCCCGTTCCTGCGAAACGGCTGGAAAAACGAAAGGGGTGAGAAACAGCCTAGATCTAAATCTCGCAGAGTGCACGGTTGTGTGTGTGTGTAGCTCCCAGGCGCTAGCTGGTGAAGTGTGACGCCACTCTCTTATCTGAACTCTGTAACGTAATGTCTCTATCCGGCGTTTTTGAACCGCGCCATACCAAAGGGACATTACCGCACCGAGCACGAAGTTACATGCTCGCGTGCGATCACCAGCTGAAATCCGTGAAAACCGTGTAACGCCGAGCGGCGTCGTCGGTTTCCTCCAGTTAATGACACGTTCTCGAGAAAATCCTGACGGCGGCGGTTTTCTGCTCTCCTACCCCCGGCTCATCCTCCTCCGTTTCATTCCCCACACATTTCGTCAGATATCAAAGTCGTCGATATTTTTTTGTAGAACACCCTGCATATTTCCTTCGATATTCTAATAGAGCATGAAAAGACGAGTCCAAGGAGTACCATGACCGTACCATTACGATCATTCGATCTCGAGATATTCCTGTCCAACAGCTGACCACCTAACAGGGATACCTCGACAACGAATGATCGTAATGGTATGGTCATGGTACTCGTTGGACTCGTCTCTTCATGCTCTACAAGACTATCGATGAAAATTCATAAAATTTCTTTAAAAAAAAATATCAACGACCTAATGAAGCTAATTAGGTGATGCTCGGAGACTTTAGAGACGTTCCGCATCAAATAAGATACAAATACGCTTTCGAAAAATATGAATTCCCCTGTCGACGTCTCGATCGAGGCCAAAGGAGTACTTTCCGCGCTGGGAACAGCTTGCAGAAGTTCGTTTCTATTCAGCAGTTGGAACGCAGTTGCGCTTTGAATCGAAGAAAACCAGCGATCGTTTCCTTGTCAATGGAAAGGGTATTCCTATGCTTGGAGGTTCCGTTTGCAGCAGTCGATGCACGAAATTGTTTTCGAACAGTAATGCGACCAGTAATGGCCGGGTTTCAATGCGAGCTGACGTTCCGAATGAAACGTGTTTAAAGCGAGTCGACAGAGCGAGATATACTTGATTCCCCACGGGATAGCCTAAGATCATGTATTTCGTCGATTCGCGCTCTTGTCATATAATGTATAAACGTAAACTTTAATAAAATAGTAAGAATAATTGCTGTAAAGATTGCTGCGACACGCGTGTTTAAAAATAATGCGATGACACCTGTTGCCGAGCATGTTCTATCTACCATAACGTGCGATGTGCCTTTATACGTGTGATGAGAAACAGCTGTTACCGCTGAAACCATTTTCTTACGTTCCTTCCACGCCGAAATCGCCGCCATTGAGTAAATTCCAATTAGCCGGCGCACTCTTCGGATGCTCCATCAGCGAAACTTTGTTCGGAACTCGCATTTCCAAGCACTGCTTAAGGAAAAATCATGATCGCGAGTATGTCAGCGGCGGGAACGAGAGCTTTTAGTCTAATGGAATTTATAAAGGAGCCGCGGGGTAACGCGAAATTATGAACTTACCCGCGCCGCGTTGATTAAACATTACGTTTGCCTAAGTGTAATACGTGTTTGCGCTCCGCTACGAAAAATCGTGGTGCGCTTATTAAAGAACACGGACCTATGTTTGGTATTTTCAAAATGGTTGGCGAATGGAAAAGTATCGTAAAACTGTACGGAAATACTTGGAGAGAGGTTGATGTATTTTTTTTCCAATTTTTGTAGACAACTTTTAAGCAAGTGGAATGTGATAAAATTCTCCTTTTTAATGGAAAAAGTAACGTTCACCGCGGACGTTACGCTTGACCATTTTTATTATGGTTGAAGTAGAGCAGCTTGGAGACAAGTCCGGATATATTGTTGCACAAATTCTTCAGTCGAAGCTGATTCTCGAGGTCTCTCGAGCCAACTCCAGCTCGCACGAGCACACGCCACTCGTCAGTCCCCACGGACACTTAAGTCGCACGCATCTTCCGCCGCGTTTTTTTTTTCGCCGCCCCGCACAGAGACACGGCGAGACAGAAACAGCGGAGCTCATTTTCCCGCGATGAGCCACTTCCACCCCGAGAACGAAGAGACGCGGTGGCGAGAAAGTGGTGCATGCGAAACCACCGTCGAAACTTGTTACTCGCGGAAGTGCTTTCGTGACTATCTCCAGGCTGTACAGCCGCGGCACGCTCTTACAAGTGGCTGGAGAACACGCGAGTGGTTTTCGAGCTATGGATCACGAACACGTCTCGCGAACAATATCACCGGGTGATCATATTCAATGCTTCTGCATTGGGAGCCATTTTTCAATTCTGTTCAATTAGATGAAGGCAGCAGATTCCCGAAGTGATTTCAAACTAACTTTCTCCTTTACGGAAATGTTCTACGAGGCTTCGTTCAGGAATTATCAACGAAAACCGAACGGACTCCACCCCCGAGGCGGAGTCTGTCCGCGGTAGTCTCCGATTGGTCCGTGTTTTTCGTTAATAACTTCGTAACGACGCCTCGGAGAGAATTTCCGTAAAGGAAAAAGTTGTGTGAAATCAGCTCAAGAATCATCTCTCGCTAAATAGAAATTTCTGATCGTGAACGTTGTCTATAAATGATCGAGTGGCTCGTCAGGTATTTCATAGTTGAAGACAGCCTCATTCCCGAGCATAATGCCAAGGACCAATTTCCAGTCGACTCGGCACCTGACCCACCCTCTCGCCGTGATTCTCCCCAAGCAGCAACAGTGTACTCCGTGAATCCCTTCAACCCCCATCGTTCCGCGTCTACCGTTACTTTTTCCGCGTCATTCCCGTTCATGGGGCGTAATAATCATCACAATTTCGTTTTACTGTCCGTGAACCGTGGCCTGTAATGCCGCAGGGAAGCTCTTCGATGCAACGAGGGCATGCAAGAAAAGAACTGCTCGAGGATCGATGATGTAAATTAACCCTGAGCAAAAGACGTACCGAAGAAAGTTCTCGAGTTTCAACCGCTTTCTTCCTCTTATAATACTTCGGACCTGGCCGTGTCGTGATCAGTAAATGAAGAGAATTAATATGTGAACAGTCTTGTGACCCAATTAGGCGGTGGAGCTCAGATTCCACGCCATTGAATTCGGCCGGAAATGATAGATAATTCATCGGAACGTTCGATACGAGCTCCCCCGTTGGTCTGGGTTCCGGTTCAATGGAATCCGACCGCCATTAAACTTAACCCTAAACCCTCGGTGAACCGTAAATCCCGCTATATCCCGAATAATAGGTAACGTTAAGTGCCGGGGAACATAACTTTGACCAGGACCCCGCGGCCCGGTTACGAGTATCTCGTATCTCGTACGAATGAAAAGTAGTCCGGAGTAACTTCGTGGCGCGGCGATGCGCTTAAAACTGGAACGAACAATGCGATACCCGCGGGTTTATACGCCTTACGGCCCGCCTCTGTATGTATCGCGTTACAAGCCACGCCGTAAGAAGCAGCCTTAAACGCGTCGCTGTAAAGTTAAACCACTCCGTCCTGCTCCCCCCCCCCCCCCCCCCCTTCACCGTAGATTTTCGTGATTGCGAAGATTAAAAAGTAGAAGACACCGCGATAACGGGATTACCTTTCCCCAACACATCCACCCCTACTCCCTATCCTTGTCCTCTAATTTCCGTTTTCGCGCGAAACCCCACGAACTCTGCTCGGAACAACATCCGCTCGGATTCAATTTTTAGTCTTATTTTTGATATTATAGCTGTAGTATTCGAGCACAATGTAGCACGAACTTAACACAACTCAGTACAACTGTAGAAAGTATTTAATTTAACAAGTGGGGGCTAACTTCTAGGAGGCCGCTCGGATAACGCGTTCTGCGTTGAGCCGAATCAATTGACGAAAACGGGAACTGCGCGATCTAAGAACAACGAATATCCCCACCCCGCCGAGAAGGTTTTACCGTGCACTGTGAAGGTAAATCAATCTGCAGCTGATCAGCAATGCGAAGTGGACAATAATGTTATTTGTAAATTGATCGGGGGTAAGTGCCGGACGAGAAAGCAAAACGAGTAGGCGAGTGTCGACGAACGAGAGAGGGCTTCGTATATTACCAGGCGAGATACCTGGTTTATGAGGTCGTTAAGTTAAAAGGAGTCGACGTCTATCAGATGTTGCTCCGCGTCCCAACACTTTCCGGTTTGGCAGGTGTGCCGGATTAACTCGTTTACTTAGGACCTAATAGCGCTACCTTCTTATTAAGCGTGTAACTTCGTTAAAAAGGAGCTGCTCCCCTCGGCGGCCTTTAACCCGATTTTTCCGTCGATGGGGCCTAGCCGCCGCTCTTCCAATTTTATACAACCCGTCGATTTTCGGCCGAAACCGGAAGTTAAAAATATCACCATTTGATACAGCGAATCTGATTTATAAAAGAAACGCTTTGAATTTTTGAAAATAACCTATTTTCTAGATTATAAATGGCTGGTAGGGGTGGTCCGAGACACCCTGTATATGTTTAATATAAACGCATATAAAACTATATACTACTTATGTAATGTTATGCGTCGCTTTTAAAAAGAAATAATTGATCAAGAAGGGACTTAATATCCTGATAAGTAACACTGCACTGTACATTATACCATTATAATGACGTAATTTTATTTGTTTTTCAATATTTAACTATGTTCCACCAATCCGACCATCTTGAAACCTTATTTATACGTTAGATAAACAACAGAACATTGTTCTTGAATTTTTTGGAAATGGTCACTCGAAGGGTTGCTTGCAATTACCACCCCTAAAAAATTAAATGATTTTTTCTACCATTAATAATTTGATCACGATGGTGAAAAAAATGTATGATATGAAGGAGGTAAGTTCGAGTATTTTCGTTTCTGTTTTATCCGAATATCTTAATTAACAACCGAGAAAAAAAATGATACAGTTAAGGGTATTTACCCTCATATCATCTTTATACGAAGGGTTAGCGACTTAAAATTTTAGGGGGTTATCTTTCAACCTAAAACTAACCTAAAACCATTGTTTTCCGCATAATATCAATAAAAATTGTGGGTGGGGCGGCTGGACCCATCTTAGTCTGCTAGGCCCTTTGATCTTCGTACGACCTCTGCGCGCCCGCCACGGGATTTTCGCTTCTCCGCGGACTGTTCTAATAACTTTTCTCATTAGACCGTTGACAGGCTCTCGAAAAGAGACCTGTACGTTTCAATCCAGTTATACATTATCTTTTCGTCGATTAATCTTCCGGGGTTCCTTCCGGCCCGTTTCCTTCATCGACAGTTACTGCCAGCTCGCGGGAAACATTTCATGCTCTCTGTCCCCAGAGAACTTTTAATTGAAATGTCATGCTTACTGCTGATTCGCTAACAATCGGGACGTCGATTCGATCCGTCGCGCCGCGTCGACGCTTAAATAACTCGTTACGCGGGCTCGCGTCACTTTAAAAAGCAATTTCGATTCTTTATCGAAAGGAGCGCAGCTTGATGAATTTCATTCGACGCGAAATCTGCCAGCGGCTGATTTCTGGATGAAGCGCGATCATTCCGAGACTTGCGTTTCTGCTTGTACTCGGACTTCTCTCAAAAGTTGATAGGCGACTTATAGGAATTTATATTTATGCTACAACTCAGTCTGCACATTTAAGAACCTATTGAATAGGGATGTGATAGAACTAGGGGGATGTGCGGGTACCCGAACTTTATAAACTTTCGGGGTACCGACCCGTACCCGAAATCTCGGGTACTCGCACACCTCTAATTAGAACTATCTAGGTGCACGGTAGTGCACCAGCCAAGTTCCTCGCACTACCTCCTTTTAGACGAAACAACTTAGCCGTTTTTTAGAGGCTTATAACTCGGCACTGGAGGCAGATGGTGAGATGTAATTTCGTACACTTGTTAAATGCTATCATGTCTTAATATCGACAAAACATTAATCTTCCAACATTAGTAGGTTCCAAAATATAGGACCTCAAAAATCGCTATATTTGTCACTGACTGACTGACTGACAGATCATCAAAACCTTTTGGGTACTTCCCATTGACCTACAAGCTTGAAATTTGGTACATAGGTCCACCATAACAAACACTCAAAGGAATAATTATCAAAGTTTGAAATTTTACATCTTAAAGGGGTTGTATTTAAAAAAAACATTACGAAATAGGTTATGCATGGAGAAAATGTAATATGCCGCTTTTCCCATAAGGAACCGTGTAAATTCCGGAAAGAATCATCAGCTCTCTTCAAACGTCCGTATAGCGCCATTCGAGGTAGTGGCAAAAAGCTCAAACTGTTAGATTACGATAAGGTAGAAAATGAAACTAAAATTATAACAAAAAAAATCTAGGTCTTTACCTAGTTTACAAAGTTGGGTTCTAATTCGCCGGCAGAGTGTTAATCTTTGATATCTACTTGATAATTGATGAAATTTCAACAAAAATTGATGAAATCGCAACAAGAACATCCTGTAAACACGAGCCAAGTTCCTATGGCCGTAAAAAGTTGTGAGATCAAAGAAAATACGGCCAAGTTCGTTAGTTTAGAAATACCTCTTGCAATACTGAAAAAAGCGTTTGTAAAAATTAGTTTCAAAAAACGCTATTTAATTTTTAATGAATTACATGGAGGGCTAAAAAAAAATAGGCTAAAAAAAAAAATAACGGCCAAGTGTTTCAATAATTTAGCCCTCCATGTAATTCATTAAAAATTAAATAGCGTTCTTTTAAACTAATTTTTACAAACGCTTTTTTCAGTATTGCAGGAGGTATTTCTAACCTAACGAACTTGGCCGTATTTTGTTTGATCTCGCAACTTTTTACGGCCGTTAGAACTTGGCTCCTGTTTACAGGATGTTTTTGTTGGGATTACAACCTACTGGCATAAATTCATTCTTTAAAAGGTTGATAAATTCACTTCTGCCACGTTTTGGCGATTTAGAACCACTGTGGGGCGGATGGACAATGTCAACAAAATATATTGTCCATAAATCATGCGACAATACAAATTGAGAGTATCGTGCGCCAGTCCAGAAAACTCCCCGATACTGACGTCCACATTAAGGGATAATATCCTCGTTAAAGTACCAGTAAAATGATTTTCATACATAATGATCCTGTTACCTATGTTCGTATACGTATAATGTACATACATATATATGTTTCGTGCGAGTCAGCACATATTTGCATCGACAAATAGCTATCCACGTGTTCATCGGTGGGTTAAATCGTAAATGTCAATTAGCGGTAGTTCGCTTTTGCAAAACGGAGATCAAAGGAGGACTTCGGTTGCGAGCGCGACCCGCGTTATTATACTTTCATCTTCTGCGGATGGCATCTCTTCGTGTTCTTGCTAATTAGCACCTATACCCTGTTGATTGTAGCCTATAGCGAACTTCTTAACAACTCGCCGACGCAAAACTACGTATTACCGCTCGGCTCTACGGAGGCAGCCGCAAGAAACCGGAGGGACACTTCACCGAGTTAATCCGAGACTATTTTCGCCGCTAATGACAACGAAGCCTTTAATTATTGCGAGACTTCATGTTTCAATTACTGTCTGATCTCAGCCGATAATCCTGTCGGACAATGTTCGACTATTATTCGAACAGCCAGTAAAACTTGGATTAAACGAGCAAACATTATCGGAACTGTGTCATGTCTGGTGTTATTCTAATCAGAAATATGTCAGCTACGCGTTGGCGAAGGTTTGGTGGAATAATAATTAAGAATGGACGCCTCGCGATTGAATTAGCGCGGCGCGACAACGAGTCCCGAAATCGGGAACAGCAATGTTAAGCGTGAACAGATTCGAATAAAGTAAACGGGGACAAGTTCCAGACACTTTGTCGGTCTGAATAACTTGATAAACTAATAATAATCTTAGCTCATTAAACACAGTGGAAACTTAATTACCGAATTTCCGCCGGTTCCCAGACATCTGCCCTCGCGGCGGCGTATAAACTCGGATACAAGCTACCGCGAACTTTAAATTTCGCAAGTTTATCGCGGTTCTCGGCGAAGGAGAGAGCATTATTCCGTGAAACGGAGTTGCATTTCTGTGCGTTATTCCGACGTCCTCTCCCCGGTGAAACGATGCGTCGCGTCGCGAATATGTGCGCGCACAAACCCGAGCAAACGCGGGGCAAACTTGTCTAACGCAATCAAGTCGTGCAGACAATCGTTGGTAAACCGCCGGAGGGAGGAACATATCGAAAACATTGTTTTATTGTTACTGCTCAAAGTTATCTGTTTCACGATTATGCCCTGAATATGTTCGGTAGCATTTCCTCGCGAATTTAACCAAGAAACTACGGCGCATACAATGACGCTTACGAATGGAGAAAAATGCACGGGTTTTTCTGCGTCCGGCTTTGGCGTTACGCTGGGCACGTTCGTGATGCAGTTCCGTGGTAAATGCAGAGACCAGTGATGCATCCCAATTCCCAGCATGCCTCAGTATTTACTTCAGCATTTTTCGAAATTATCAAATGTGGAATTGACCTAGTTCCACGAACTTGAGATACATATTTAGGACCAATGCCCACTGGGGCCAAGGCTCACTGCGGGTAATACCCACAGAGCCAATGCTCACAGGGGGATATTCCATCAAGGGCCAATGCCCCCAAATTCTGATGCCCCCAGTGTCCCCGAATTGTAATGCCGCCAAAGGCCAATTCTCCCTAGGGCCAATGCTACCAATGGCCAATGCCCACAGAGGCCAGTAATGAAAGGGGGCCGCTAAAATTACCTTCTTTTCAGAATTATGCACTTGTCGACGCACGCTAATGGTGGATTTTTTCTGTTCGTTTTTTGCAGAACTCGGAGATATCTCTTTTCGAGACAAACATTCGTTTCATGGGAAGTCTGCTGGCTTGTTACGCTCTCACCGGGGACGTGATGTTCCGGGATAAGGCGGCTCAGCTCGGCGAACGGATGTTGCCCGCTTTCCAGACGGAAACCGGAATTCCTCATTCCCTCATCAATCTCCACAGCGGGGTAAGTCTCCAGTTTCCGGGAACAGTGTATCGTTATGAGCATTACCCCATGAATTTTTCTACGGTTATTTTCTGAAGCTGTATCGTATTAAAAGAAAGAAAATATGAGAAACCATTTTTTCAACGTGTTAATAGTATAACGGAAACGCGTATTTAACAGAAAGTCGCGCGCAGTTTAAATGTCCGATTAAATAATAGTTTCCGCGGCGAAACCGTGTAACGTAACCATCGCGGGGAAGTTCTCTTCCTGTCGAGAACATAAAAATATTCAAATCGCGTATAAGCTGCGAGAACGGTGGAAAAGAAGAAGCGCCACGGCGGTTTTTATGCCGTTGGTAAAATTCATTTTTCTCTTCTTCTTTTTTTCTCTCTCTCTCTCGCGCGCTCTCTCGCTCTCTCTCTCTCTCTCTCTCTCTATCCTTGTTGCCGGCAACGCATATGCCCGCGGCAGCGTAAAAAAGGCCCCGGAAAGATCTGTGTAGATCTTTTACAGATCCCCGGCCTGGTTTTTCTGCTCACACGCATTAGAAACGCAGGAACGATGTTGTATTCGCCGGTTTAATTGAAACGATTCCATCAAGTCACGTTCGCCAAAGCGACCGGCGCCGCGATTAATATGCAAATTCTTAATTGGACGAATAATGAGGCCACGAAAGGCGGTGCCCGGTCACTATGCCAACCTTTTTGTCCTCTTTCTTCCGTTTCGTCTTCTCCTCTCGATCGCTTCCTCCCTTTGTATGTATTTATTCTGTTCCGCTTCTCCCTCGATTCCCGCAATCTTTCGCAAATTAAACTGTCAAACAAATTTCAGCGTTCCTTTCGCCAGCAAAACTGCAACGGCAAAATTATTTATCATACATAAACGTTGAAATATGTTCAAGCTGGATTTAAACAGAGTCTGATCCGTTCCGCGCGCGCAATTCTTTAGACGCCGTTTTATTGATTCTATGGTTTCGAAATGCAACAACAAAATTATTAATTACATTATACATAAACGTTGAAATATGTCCAAGCTCGATTTAAGTAGCGGCTGATCCGTTTCGTGCGCTCAATTCTTTAGACGCCGTTTTATTGATTCTATGGTTTCGAAATGCAACAACAAAATTATTAATTACATTATACATAAACGTTGAAATATGTCCAAGCTGAATTTAAGTAGCGGCTGATCCGTTTCGTGCGCTCAATTTTTTCGACGCCGTTTTATTGATTCTACAGGTTTAAAATTATTAATTACATTATACATAAACGTTGAAATATTATATGTTCAAGCTCGATTTAAGTAGCGGCTGATCCGTTTCGTGCGATCAATTCTTTAGACGCCGTTTTATTGATTCTACGGGCTCGAAATGCAACAACAAAATTATTAATTACATTATACATAATCGTTGAAATATGTTCAAGCTGGATTTAAGTAGCGGTTGATCCGTTTCGTGCGCTCAATTTTTTAGACGCCGTTTTATTGATGTATTTGGGAAACAAATGTGCCGGAAGGGGCGAGACGGCTTTTTAAATCTGCATCCGGATAATTAATGCCGACTGTTGCTATTGAATTTGCAGGCGAGCAAGAACTACGGCTGGGCGAGCAGTGGTTGCAGCATACTGTCGGAGATCGGCACGATGCACCTGGAGTTCACGTACCTCAGCGACATCACCGGCAACCCCGTCTATAAGAGCAAAGTGGAGAACGTCCGGAAGGTGTTGAAGAACCTGGAGAAGCCTAAAGGACTCTATCCGAATTACATTCACCCGAGGACCGGGAAATGGGGCCAACGTGAGTTGTGATTAATAATCAAGAGTTTGTCACCGAGGAACCTCCGTGTACATCGATAAACATAAACCGCGCCTAATTTCTCTAAAAGCCCGTCACGCAGATTTCAACTACCGGTCGTCGCATTAGCGCGGCTAAATATACACCGTGAGCTTAATTATCGCGCGGTGCATCTTCATAAATCTCGGGCTGGCCGGCTAAAACGTAATTCGCTGCACCCGATACTTAAATTCGGCCGCGTTCTCGATCGAAATCGTCGATCCCGCGAGCGATCGGTCACGGGAAGCGAGAAAGGAACATGACACGCTCATTACCCGTGAGAATCATTGGCGCTTAATGCGAGCCGTTCGGGAGAGTCGAAAAACGCGACGGTGGGAGAGGGAGGGCCGAAGGCCAACGGAGACAGACGTAAACGCAGCTCGTGTTTCGGTACTGTAATTTAATTTAATAAATCATCCGGAGCACCGGGCGAGTTTCGGGTCAAAATAGATTTTTAATCTGACGGCCATCAATTATATCGCTGAAATAGTTTTGCCGCGAGAGGAGGAGCGAGCAACGGGTGGGGAGATGGACCAATGTTCTGCTCCCGTTTCACGATCCTTCGTTTTGTGCTTCCGTCGTCTTCCGAGGAGAGAGAAGAGATCTTCTTGCACGATCCCGAATATCGCATTTATCATGCCGCACATCCCCCCAGGTGCTAAAGCCTCTTTTTCCTCCCGTTGTTCCGCCGACTTCGCTCTCTCGCTACCTTGCCCCGTACTTTTCCGCGTATGACGACCCCCGTCGAATATTTATCATCCTCCTGGAACCAATCGACGATCCTTCCGAACCCCCTCTACCCCTATCCTTTTTATTTTTTATTTTCTACTCCCCTCTCGCTCTCGTATTCTTCTTAACCCGACACCGCACCGCACCACACCGGCGACCGTCATGTCGAGCTACGACAGAATTTATGGTTCCATTGAAGGGTCGAGTATCGAGCCACCATCGCTTCCGGCGAACCTAACCGCTCACATCCGAATTAATTACCGGATGACCGGATCGCCTTAGCCTCTAATTTTCATTTGGAAACGCTTTCGTGCGCGCATGTCCTTATGGTTGCATCGAAGGGTTGAGTATCGAATTAATTATCTGGTGACCCTCACTCCGGAGACTTATCAATAAATGTCTTAATTTTAGTCCGAAACCGCTACGAACTTTTGTGCCAAACCAGCTGACAATTATTAACAATGTTGCCCTCGGGAATTGCAGACCACATGTCGCTAGGAGGGCTCGGCGACAGTTTCTACGAGTACCTGCTGAAAGCTTGGATCCAGTCTGGCAAAGAAGACGTCGAGGCTCGTCAGATGTACGACGAGGCGATCGCTGCCATAGATCAACACATGATCAAGACGTCGCCAGGCAAGCTGCTCTACGTGTCCGACCTGAAATACGACAGGCCCGACCACAAAATGGGACATCTCGCCTGCTTCGCTGGTAAGTTCCAAACAATTCACAAAGAGAAATGTTCAACGTCTCGAAATTACGTATCCGGAGATGTACACTACTGTGCAAAAGAAAGAAGCACCCAGTATAATTATAAGTCAGTGCTCGGATTTACTTACTCGCGACGACCGAGTTTCGAAGGCTACGCCCCACAGTGGGAAAAAGTGACCTAACTCGATTCAAAAAGAAATAACTTTCGATAGAAATGAGCTAGAGCGATGAATTTTTTTAAAAATTAAATCTGAAACTTTGCAGAATATGGGAAAATAGGGAGATTACGGTACGAACGGTTTTTAACCTTGAGAATAACGATTATGTGCGATTAACATACATTAATATTATTAATTAGTTATCACTAACTAATCAAAAGGTTTGACTAATTACTATTTTGCTATGAATAACATCCAAAAAGACTATTAGTCATTTTTAAATATTAGTTGATTATTGCCCTACTCTGATCCGCAATAATACATATAATCTCAGAACTATTCTTTTCAAAATCCTTTCTCAAAACTTACTGTGTTCATATTTGATTTTTTACGATTTTCTATTAAATATGGTTGCTTCTTTCTTTAGCACAGTAGTGTATATCCAATCTGAAATTCTTCAACTTGTTCAAACTTGTTGTGTCCTGCTAGGTGGCATGTTCGCACTAGGCGCGAAGACTATGGAGAACGAGCTCTCCGACAGATACATGACCGTAGCCGCCGGTTTGACGACCACGTGCCACGAATCGTACGATCGCAGCTTCACGAAGCTCGGCCCTGAAGCCTTCCACTTCATCGAGGGCAACGAGGCGAAGAGCTTGAAGAACGGCGAGAAATACTACATCCTTCGACCGGAAGTAAGTGTTGCGCTATACACACAGGGCGTCTCAAAATTCAGGAAAATGTTGCTTCAAATGATCTCAGGAACCTGCCATTTCCGGATGTTGAAGGAAAACTATTATATTCACTTCCTTGATATAATTGGATTTGAAAGACGCGCGTCTATCCGACGTCAAATAATTCTCGACGGAAATACATAAAACTGCATACGATCCCAATTTGCATTTAGCTTTGCTTGATATGCAAAGATCCACGATAATTGAACAGTCGAGTAGCGGGAAGCCGCAATTTAAAGTCACTGTTGAACAGCACCGCGGGAAACAACGATATTGGTGCAATGAACGAAAGCTTGAAATAATGAATCCGTCGTTTCCGCGTCACTTGTCGGATAAACACCGCACTCGCCAAATTCCCGAGGTAAAATATTTTCTTTTCAGACCTTTGAATCGTATTTCGTGATGTGGCGGCTAACAAAGGACCAGAAATACCGCGAGTGGGGATGGGAAGCGGTCCAAGCGTTAGAGAAATACTGCCGTGTTCCTGGAGGCTTCACCGGGCTTCACAATGTTTACCTGATTGATCCGCCGCAGGACGATGTTCAACAAAGCTACTTCTTCGCCGAGACGCTCAAGGTAAGCTTTAAACTGAATTTGTAACTAGCTCCGACCGCAATTTCATTCGCGAGCCACCGAACCTGAATGCACTCTTCCCCGTTTCCACCGCTATCCATTAATACAACAATTTTTCTTCGATAATTCTGTAGACTCTCTCGAACACTATATCTTTTAATAAGACTACGAGCATAGTAACACGCCTATTTTAATGAAATTCCAGCAGGATACGGTTTGTTGCTGAAAAATATTTGACGCGTATTTTTTCGCATCTACAATCACCCATATCTAGGGGGTGAAAGTCACTTTCGAAGTTCGGGGTGGACGCCCTATTTTTGCTAATAGCATATCTATATTTATAATTTGAAATGGGTGGTTACGAAATGATACCTTTCTTCTTTTAACATAACCCTAGATCTCTTAATAGTAACAAATAGACTGCGGATCTTCATGCAAAATAAAAATGTTCATCGGTGATTGTGGCCAGCAGCAGTTAAATAAAAATTTATTTCATTCGCTAATAGTTTTCTACGCCTGAAAACAGCGTAACACTATTTGTAGATTTTTCTAATTTCTCACTGTTTCATTTCACCCAGCCAATGTCTTCATACACGCATACAGATCCGCAGTCTAGTAATCAAATATTATATTAGGTTGTCCCAAAAGTTTCTTGCGGGATGTGTTCCTTCAATGTAGCTAAATAAATACGAACAATGAGATAATCTTTATGTTAATGTTTTAGTACTTCCTAACATGAATTTGCATCATGTGCATGAATCGAAAATCAACTTTTGGAACAACCTAATATTTATTTAGGAATATTAAAGGAACACATTCTGGAAGAAACTTTTGGGACAACCTAATACCATATGTACAGTACAACTTGAACAATATGAGGAAAACTAAACATAGAACGCTGCAGCACTTCATAATTTTTGCTACAACGTTTGCTCTGAATGTCAGCAGCTAACTAAAAACACGTGTCAAAAATGTTTGAATTAACTATAGCCTGGTGCTTGTATCTATCCTTGTGCGAGTCGGAGCGCGGTGGTGAGGGGGGGGGGTAGCGCTCGAGCGTCTACAGCTCGAGATACAGTCCCCGTGTCTGGCACTAACAAACTGCCCCTGAATTCCTGTTTCAGTACCTCTACCTGCTGTTCAGCAACGACGACCTCATCAGCCTGGACGACTGGGTGTTCAACTCCGAGGCTCACGTGCTTCCCATCAGAGGAACCCCGCTATACCGGCCATCGCCATCTTTATAATTCGAAAGGAATCCTCACAGTTCGACGGAGCAACGAGACGTCGACAATGACGGCGAGAGACTGTCGTAACGATGATCGCGGCTCGACATCGGACGCGAGTGAAGACGTTACTTTAGCTCGAGAACGCGCCAACGAGAGAGATAACCAAAAACTAGGAGAAATACTCTGGAAGGATGTGAAGAGAAAAGCGAGAAAAAAGAGAAAACAGAATACAGCGATTGGAGAACGACCGGAATAAAGGAAGAAAATATAAAACGAGAACGCGTGCACGCGGCGCAGGGTATAACAGTGAACGTTCGAAAGCTGAAAGGAGGAAGAAAAAAGTTTGTAAAGCATTATGTATATCGTTTACTGGAAGAGAGAGATATTACAGACAATGAGATAGCGAATCAGGACGGAGGAGGAAGATACGGTTAAAATAATTATTTTAGGTAAATCGCGGTAATAGGGGGGGGGGGGGGGGGGCGCGAGACGATAACAGGACGTTATTTAAAAAAAGAAACAACACACATAACACACGTTTGTAAATAGCGAGAAAGAATAAACAAAGAAGAAAAAAAAAGAAAAACAGGCGAGCGAGACTACGCAAGAATAAATAATAGTAGAGTATATAAAAAGCACGAATGCGGCCGAGGACTTTGGGGAGAGCGAACATATTTTCTCTTTGCCCTAAGCGCGCCTGTGCTTCGACCATTTTCTTATTCCCTTTCTTTCCTGTTTCCTCGTTTCGCCCGCGACACGATACCGGAACGATTCTTCAGAGTTTGTTGGCCGTTGCACACGTGGTCGATTATATTATCCTACTTCTTCTATCTTCGACAGTAGAACCTCGCCTTTGTTCCGCTCCCATCGTCAACCGTTCAAAGCCATGGAACTCGTGGTGGCTACATGATGGGAGTGGGGGAACGGAGCACGCGACTGGCTGTCTCCTCGGGAGCTAGCCACTCCCACGGGAATATTATTCTCGTGCAACGAGCGAGGTTCTACCGCATTCGAATACGACACACAGAGCGACACATTCGAAACGGTTCGAATCGTGACCACACATGAAATTCGAGAATAACGGGGCAAGTTGATAGAACCGATTTTTCAAGAGGAAACCAGGAAACACGATCGATCTCCGTTGATCGATCACCGCCACTCTTCACAACTCCACCGAGACGAGAACAACCCGTTCGCCGCTTTTTTCTAACAATTTTCTACTTTTTAAATAAATAATATCCGCGCCTCTGCGATCTCGGTGGCGGGAACCGCCAATTCGTTCGATCGATCATGCCTATTCGACCATCTTTTTTTTGTCAGCGAGCTATGATGAAACTGATAGAGACCAGTCGTGGAATTGTTCGTTAGCGTCGACTTGTTTAGATGTTTGGTACATACGTTCATGGTACGTGGAGGGCAACTCTCTGTTCGGTCGGTTAGTATCTAACCGCGGAGTAGCAATTAGGGGAAAATACGTACACGTCGGTGCTGCTCTAATTATAGTCCATTCATTTGATACGACTTACGAAGGATACCCTTCGAACCTGACGATTCGTTGAAGGTTACTGTACAATTTGATTGTCAATTAAGGCTTCGGTGAATCCGAGAGATTCATTAGGAGACTCGTTAGGTCTACAAATTATCCTGTCCCAAATCTTCCCTCGGAATAGTGTTCGCCATTAGTTAATGGTGCGGTTAAACAACCGGAAGCTCAGTAAATAATCAGACATTAACGCGAAGATGCCTGTGCGTTGTTTCTTCACATTCCTATCAAGAATTACGTGGTTTTGGGATAACCGTGAATTAATTTGTACACCTAATCAGAGTCGCCTCGAGGAGCTTCTACCGCAGTTCCCTGATTTCTTTCTACATTCTACGAGTTTTTAATCAAATCTGGTTGGGGAACTTCGCGATAATTTAACGAGTGTTTGTGAATCTATGTGAGAGACGAGAACTAGGTTCGTAGAGCGTCTTGAAACTAGAGTCAATCAATCGAGTACAATCGCATGAATTCTCACGTTTCCAACTGTCACAGTTCACTGTTGTTGCCACAATGATCATCCATAAAAGTTGAACAGAGGGTTCCCCTTCCAACAAACCGATATACGATCATCGTTGCATCGATTCTCGCGTTCGATAGCCTTTCTTGTATACCCGGGGCGAGACGGGTCGACGGGCCTCGATGTTAGGGTACCTCCACTCTAGATTAATTATCATTCGATTGCAGAATGATTTCGCAGATTTGTATTTTGCTAATGCATTTTCACAAAAACTTTTCAATCGTTCCAATTGTATCATTTCGACTTCAAAAGTTTGTATTCGAACGAATTTACAATCCGATAGTTTCCACAAGTAATTAGAATTGACAGAAGAATAAATTGATTTCTATGCTCCTCCTCGTGTAATTATTTTCGAGAAGCTACAGCAGCGTAAAAAAATGTGCAGCCTACCAATTACTAGACTGCAGATTTTTATGAGAAATCTTCCAGATGCTGTTCCGTGAAAGTCAGGACAACCAGAAAAAGCCGTATAATCTAAATCTCTCGGATGCTCATCCTGTTTCGTAAAAGTCGGGATGAGCGCTGTTAATTTAAAAATCTGCTGATTGGTTGACCCTTCGCACTGGAACGCTCCTCGGACTCTAAAGTGGGAGTGTCAATCAAATTTCATGCCAAAACGTATCTAAATGTAGTAACTATTTCCGCGAATAATAAACAAATAAGTGCAAGCTGCTGGTGATCCGAGAAGGAGTTCCGAGTGCGAAGGATTCAATTCCAAAACATGCGCGTCCGCTAGTTCTTTTTTTTTTTTTAATATACGAATAAACAAAGGGAGGTATCGATCTATTGAAGAGTTTCGAGCGTCCGATCGATCGCGTGTCGCTCGGGAAGCTTTCGTCGGAAGGCTTTCGTCAACGCGCAGCCTCTCATCAGAAGTTTCTCGTGTGAGTGTGGATGGAAGAATTTTTCAGTTCTGTGCTTGTGTGTGAATCCGAGAGATTGTCAGCGTTATCAGCCGGCAGTCGGTAGAGCTCGCGTTCACGTGCGAGCCGACGAGGGGAAAGCAAAAGGCAGCGCGAGCGAATCGCGTCGTAGTTAGTAAACGACATAGCAGCCGATAAACTAGCGTGTATATAAACGATTTCAAAGAAAAGGAAAAAAAGAAAGTCATATTCTATACGAGGTACGAGGCGTAGATCAGAGTTGTAGAGAGTACTGGTGTAATTGTATAGGCTTTGCAACGAACACGAACGAGTGTGAATGCGTTTTTCTCGTGCGACTGTGTGACTATGCGAATTTCGAGCGTCGTAGATCCCTTCGAACCGGATCCGTTCCCCTAATCTCGAAGCGGAGGTCGACTGCGAGGAACAACGTTATTTAACATTATAAATGGACGAATTGAGAAGAATTTCAGGGTAAACATTACTCAAAATTTCTGCCATTCTCCTATAAATTATGATATATTTGCTATGTAATCCAGTAGATTTGTACCTGGGGCGACTGCCGATCAAAATTTCGATGCTGTGGCATCAATGGTTCATGAGTTATACTTGCTGAAAGTTGAGCAATCTGCAGTGCTTTTGACAGGTAAGGGCGCCGCCATATTGGTTTGTAACAGAACCGTCTAGAACCAACAAAACAAAACAGAACCAACTAATTATTATTCTTCTCGGTAAACGGCGCGCGACCGTCACTACAAACCAATATGGCGGCGCCCTTACCTGTCAAAAGCACTGCAGATTGCTCAACTTTAAGCCAGCATAACTCCTGAACCATTGATCCTACAGGATCGAAACTTCGATCTGCAGCCGCCCCGGGTACAAATCTACTGGATCACATACCAAATACATCGCAAGTCCGATAATGTAAAGAGCAGCCGAATTTCAAGATACTATTACATTATATTCCACTTATCTCACTGAAATTTAAACCTGTGACGCTTTCGTTAAATCACGTGTTTGTAATTTCAATAAAGGATGTTCCCCGCAGTCCGACGCGGCCCGCGAGAACCCGCCAAATTGGCGCGCCGCCCGCCAACAAAAAGGCGCGTTCCGGTGGATCGGTTCCGAGAGAAATGTCCCGCGTCCAGTTTCCGAAAACAATCGTCGAGCGTCGCGAGTTCTCGTCGATGATCGAGACGGCCAGAAAGTTACTTAATACACTAATAAATTATAAATATAGCCGCGTTTCGCTCCTCGACTTCCGGTGGCCCCTCAAAAGAGATCGTCTGCGTACGATTTTGAGCGTTCACCCGGAACAAAGGCCGGCGCTCGCACACGTTTACACGCGCGTTCAAACGAGACACCACCGTGCATCGTGTGTTCGCGCGTGCGTTTCTCGCGTTCGATTCGAAGTGCTCGGAAATGGGACGGAACGAGCGAACTCTGCCGTTTACGCGAGAGAAGAGATTTTATGGTTTCTAATGGAGACTCGTTTATCGTTTTTGGTCACACTTCCTTGTAGTGGAGATTCAATTTAAGGGGACGTTCTCGTGTATACGCTGGCACACTCAACAATTTCCAAAGCGACGGTACGTCTCGCGTCGTATGTAATACATTTAGCAATCGGTTTAGCCGATTTCTCGTCGTACAAAACAATTTTACACCTCACAAAAAGCTACAACAGAATAAATCATTTATCTTGGAAATTGGCATGTGCTTAAATTGAATCATTCCGACGAATCTGTAACCAGTGAAAAACTCGATTCTTCGACCAGCCCACACGAGACTGGCCCCTTAACACTTTTGCATCGAATTGTAACTGCACGTTATACTTTCCAGAGTGTTTACTAAATAACAAAATATACGAGGTGTTTGGTTAGGGTTAAAAAAATTACTTACCAGCCGATCGCAAAAATATGCGGTCGTCTGTTTGGAAAAGCTGCGTCTTATTATCGTTTCATTTATCGATTTGTCTCAACGATCGTGAAAATTTGTTCATCTTGATCTTTATGCTGTGGACCTTCGTGCGAGATGAGAATGATCACTTTCAATTTCTTGTTAAAACTTGTTCAATATCTTCGTTGATCAATTGCACAAGTGGCATGAAATCCGTTATTTATTGATCACGTCTGACGCGGAATCAGTTCGATGAATCAGTGTCGGCGAATAGAACAGCAATACTCTGTACGCTTGTCTCGGGAAGTGGGTCAACGATCGCGATTTATGGAAAAATTCATGGAATCGTGTTTAACAGTAGTACGATAAAGCCTCGCTAGTTGCAACCTCGTTTATTGCACACTGACGACTCCCACCGTGTTCAAGGTCGTGGAATTCGTGGTGGGGATTGCGATGAATCACTGTTATTGGTTAGCTCGAGCAACGAGCGAGGTTCTATTGTACTGATTTTAAAATCGCGATGTGTCGCCGAGTTTCCGGGACGGTATAACGGAAATCTTCGTTTCCTTCTGTTTCTTTGCGGACAAACGATCCTTTTGTACCTTCGATCTATGCATACATGTAAACAGAGAAAACCTTAGGCCGTTGTCTGTGTAACAAAGTAGTACCGAAAAAAAATAAAAAAATGATAATCATTGGTGATGGCGAGTGACGAGGGGAGGGGTTATCGAGAAATAGATTGACGCGACGTGGATAGTAATAAACGAGGAAAAACAGTTGATAATTAGCCTATACATATATTTGTGAATAGATATTTAATAATTTATTGTTAACTAGAGTATTTTATTTGAGAGATTTCATTAAACGGGATTTTGGGTACCAATAAAAATATCATTTTATACGCCGGAGGGGATGATTGATTGATAGAGAGAGAGAGAGAGAGAGAGAGAGAGAGGCGAGAGTGTGTGTATGTATGTGCGCGCGCGTGTATACAAGAGAGTGGTAGAACGAGATTCAAAAGAGAGAGAGAGAGAGAGAGAGAGAGAGAGAGAGCGAAAATTTCTAAGTGCGCTTCTGTCAAAGAACCGAGAAAGTTCGAGAGAAAAACCGTTTTTAGCTTTACTTATCTAATTTTTGTAAGCCGAGCGAATACAGACACGCCAGAATGAAACAACCGAGGAAATACACAAAAGATGATGAAGAAGAAGAAAAAAAAATATATATATATATTATATATTTATCGTTGGTCAAGAATGGGAGACGGAGCTACGTGAATGATAAATGAAAACGATGACGCGGAACTATAATAATACTTGTACATACAATACACGATCTAGTGATAACGGGGTTTTACTTTTAACAGCTTTATGTGATTATTACTTTGTCATGATCAGTGAAATAAATAAATGATGATAATACTTTAACCGTGACGTTGTACCCCGACCAAACCCCGGAACATTTCCACCTCTGCTGTCCTTTAAAAATGCTATCAATAAATGAAACGAAATTTATGCTGTCCGGATTATTATTTTATCCTGCCAGGCAGAGTTGGGCAAAAATTTGGGCGAAGAGGAAAACTTGTTCAGAATGAACAAGTTTCGTAGACACAGAAATAATGTCAGATTCAAATTGCGCTAGCTTTTGGCGGCTGTAAATATGTGTTGTTGGACAGGAAAGGGAGGAGGAGCGTTTCGTCCTTTTTTTTTTTGGCTCCCTAAGGGATTTCTTCCTCCCTTACTATCTCGGGATGTCGGTAAGGCCCCTTTCTTCGATTCGCTGACGGATCAGGTAGGTGAATGCTCGTTCGTCGCGACGATGCCTGGGGTTTGAGTTCGCAACGAGCGAATAGGGAAGCCTTTTTTGATTTATGACTGCGTCTAGACACGTGACCGCGCCGAGCGAGACTTCAATATAGAGCCGAATGTAGAGAAGGACAGAGTGACATACGGATCGCGTGACCACAGCGTGTCGCCGTCGCCGGCACAATTTAAAGGCCCGCGAGTTTTT